>CAUYQG010253587.1:0-22524 GCA_963574415.1 Tarsius wallacei
ACCTGCTGGGCTCTGGCGATCCTTCTGCCTCAGCCTTCCAAGTAGCTGGAACTACAGGCGCGCGCTACCATACCCGGCTAATTTTTATTTATTTATTGTAGAGATGAGGTCTCACCAAGTTGTCCAGGTGGGTCTCGAACCTGCGGGCTCAGGCAATTCACTCACCTCGGCCTCCCAAAGCGCGGGATTACAGGCTGAGCCACCGAGCCCAGCCACTATGAAGTAATTCTACAGTGTGTGTTTCTACCCTGGAAAGTGGAAATCTATACTTTTTTTTTCTTTTTTTTTTTTTGAGTCAGGGTCTCACTCTGTCTCCTAGGCTGGAGTGCAGTGACACAATCACATTTTACCACTTCCACCTCAGCCTCCCAGATAGCTGGGACTACGGGCACATGCTACCATTCCCGGCTGATATTTTTATTTTTTTTTGTTGAGACAAGGTCTCATTATGTTGCCCAGGCTGGTTTTGAATTCCTGGGCTCAGGCAGTCCTCTCACCTCATCCTCCCAAAGTGCTGGGATTACAGGCATGAACCACCATGCCCGGCCAGAAATTTATATACTTTTGAATATTTTTTTTTCCTTGTTAGGGAAAAAAGCAGTTTCTTTAAACTATATGTCTTTTCTTTATTAAAAACGTTTTTGTAGTGTTTGCAAATTCTAATCATTAATAGGAAAAATTAAGATCTCTCAGAAGAGAAGTTTTAGGATAACTTCTCTTTCTGCTGAAATCAGTCATATTTAAAGAAAAAGGACAATAAACACCCCTGTTCTTATTTACCCTCATACCATCAAGATGCTGTTACAGAAAATCTCTGGGTGGTCAGATTTGCTTTTCACATTTGTTAGGGCTATGTTCTTTTTTTTGCTACATGGTTTTGCTGAATTTGTAATTTATGATAAAGACTGTTGTGTTAACTTAATTATGCTAGCTGCTAATATAGTTAGGCTAACACAACAGTATTTTAGATTATGAATTCATTGAAAAATATAGATTGCTTTGTTAATGTAGTTAGCCACAGCACCGGAATGGATGTGGTTTTACCATAACATAAACAATGGGCTGGGTGCGGTGGCTCACACCTGTAATCTCAGCAGTTTGGGAGGCTGAGGCGAGAGGATTGCCTGAGCCTAAGGAGTTTAAGACCAGCGGCGGCAGCATGGCAAGACTTTTTCTGTACAATAAAATCAAAAAATTAGCAGGACATGGTGGCACGTGCCTATAGTCCCAGGTACTTGGAAGGCTGAGGTGGAAGGATCACCTGAGCCCAGCAGGTTGAGGCTACAGTAGCTGTGATCATGCCACTGTACTCCAGCCTGTGTGACAGTGAGACTCTGACAAAAAAACAAAACACAACACAACAAAACAAGCCACACATTCATTTATGAGGGGGTACCCCCCAAAATCCCAGAATTATCTTTTGGAGAGCAATAAAAAAAAATTATCTTTTGGGGCCTTGTAGTACAGGCTTACCCCACTAGTTAAGTGTTCTAGCAACCCATCAGCCTCAGTGTACCAGCTAGCCTTGTGAGGGAAGAAGCATCCTGAGTTGTGGCAAATAGGTGACTGATTCTTCCACCATGACAATGTACCTCCCCATACAATGCTGGGTGTTCATCAGTTTTTGACCAAAAAACAGCATGACCCTCATACTCTACCCTCCCTATTCACCTGATCTCACCCCTAGCAACTATTTCTTGTATGAAAAAATCCTCAGAAGGAAATGTTTACCAACGTGAAAGAGGTGAAACAAAAAACAGCAGAAGCACTAAAAGTCATCAAAATTGACGAGTTCAGGAACTGTTTTGAGCAGTGGAAAAAGTATCTCATTAGGTTATTGCATCAAACGGAGAGTCCTTTGAAGGTGACTGAAGTGTGAATATGTAAGAGTAAATATACAATTTTTAATAAATTCTGTTTTGGTTTTGGTTCCCCCATATATACATACGTGTGTGTGTGTGTGTGTGTGTGTGTGTGTGTATGTATATGTGTGTGTGTATATATATGTGTGTGTGTGTGTATATATAAAACATACAGTAAGAGGAATTAATGCTCTTTTCATTTCTGAAAAAGTGTAATTTTTACATTATTATAGTTTGAAACCTGCTTCTCTATTTTGCCCTTAGGAAAATGGAGTCTTTTAATTTATACCATTCAAAGCACTTTTTTGTTTTATTTAATCCAGGCAATCCCATGAGATAAATTGGGTAGTTGATACTGAGTTTATTTTACAGGTAAACCCAGGGAAATTAAGCCTGGACCTCCGTTTCTTATTTATACAATAGAAAGGCTGAGCACAGTGGCTCATGCCTGTAATTCTACACTTTGGAAAGCCGAGATGGGAGGATTTCTTGAGTCCAGGACTTTGAGACCAGCCTAGGAAACATAGCAAGACCCTCAACTCTACAAAAAAAATTAAAAAATTAACTGGATGTGGTGGCATGCCCTCGTAGTCCCAGCTACTCAGGAGGCTGATATGGGAAGATTACCTGAGCTCAGGAGACTGAGATTGTGGTGAGCTATGATCATGCCACTGCATTCCAGCCTGGGTGGCAGAGTGAGACCCTGATTCAGAAAACAAGAATTCATACACTGAGAACTACATATTAAATTCCATGCTTGGATCTATTCAACAATATAGTTATGGGACCAGAAATATAAGCTTGGACTCTGACATTTAGTGAGGTGAACACTATTGACTATATTCTTCACTCTGCTTCCTGTAATGCAGCCTTGTAGATTTGGGACACCAGAAGCAACTGTTGTTATTTTAAATTGCCAAGCATTGTAGTTATATTTACTGAAACTTCACATCCACAGAATATAGAGACCAGTATATCTGTTAACAGTTGAAAATTGAGACCCATCCATCTCTTTATAGGTGAAAATTCTGACAGCCACAAATATTTAACAGTTTGGTATGCAGAAGTTTTCTTTGAACAAATTTGTCATATCTCTTTTGCTAAGTCTCTTAGATTTTCTAATCTGTTATAAAATGTTCTTGAATTGCTTAACTGTATAAGTGCAGAAGGGCTTTACATTACTATTACTTCACAGTTACTTTTTAGTTGGAGTAGGTATTAAGAGCTTTAATCTAGCCATTTATTATAGTATATACTAATGGTTCTGTTGCCGTTATCTTAAAGTTATACAGAAATAAGATGCAGTTTAGATTTGCAGTGTGTTAGCTGATTGCCATAGATAGATGTTTACCTTTGAGAACAAGGAGCTAGAGAAAGTGGTGTGTGGGAGACTAGGGGATTAAGTTGTAGACTGGCATTTTAAGAATATTTTTCAACTTTTTTGTTAAACTAGTGTTTATTAACTGTATTATCAGTATTTTATAATTATTACACAGGTTTATAATAGTTATCACTGCTAAAGGAAGTGTTAGGTAACCGCTTATATTTGGCTGTATCTGCCTCATTTTGTCATTTTTTAAAAGTTACCTTGTTTTGAAATTATTTTTCTTCATTATAATTTAGATAAATAAGGGTATAATAATTTATTCATAAAAGCCAGTGACCAAATATAAAGGAAAGGAAACAAATATTTGTTTGAATTCTATATGCCAGATGCCATACTAGACAACCTTTACAAATGTCTTTACAAAAGAGAAAACTAATGCCATATTTTAGGAGGCATAGGAGTGGTTTTGCTATCTTTATAAATGCTTTAGTGGTTTACCTGTAAATATCAAATGACATTTTTGCATCAAGAGGAACACATTATTATTTTCTTTTTTGTTATTATTTGAAAACCAGACACAGAAAAAATCAGAGATTTGAGGTCTTTGTTTAAAAAGTTGTTCTAGTATGTGACAAGAAAATACTTTGCAAAATTAATGAAACATGTTGGTCTACAGTGCAGTTCCCAAAGATAAGGACAGACAATGTTTTAAACTACGCCAAGGAATTGATAAGAAGATTGTTATCTATGTACAGCAAACAACTAATAAAGAACTTGCCATTGAAAGGTAAGCATTTTTAGGAAATTTAGCTTAAATATAAATTTTATCTTTTATCTATCTAAGTGGAGTAGTTATAAATTGTATTTTTAAAAAGTATTTACAAAGTATTTTGTCCCATAGGAAATTCTTTTGTTTATTGAAGTCAATGCTTCATTACTTTGAAATAGCTTTTATATATTTTGGCTAATATGCTAACATTAGCTATGTCATAATAAAAAGCAAAGAGAATTTACTGATCTTAAAGAAATAAGGATTATTATTTTGGCAACAGTAATTTATTGATCATTCTGATGTGTCCTTTTTTCTATCAGTAGGAATTTTTTTCAAAAGTAGCCTAATTTAAACATTCTTTTGTTTATCTTTTTGTCCAAATTTATGTCAGTTCTTTTTTTGCAGGTGTTTTGGTCTTCTCCTTAGCCCAGGAAAAGATGTACGAAATAGTGACATGCACTTGTTAGATTTGGTAAGGATTTCTTTTTCTTGGAAAGTCCTATACTATTTCTTCAGTAAATGTTTCATTTTATCTCATCTAAATATACTGTTAAAATGTTTATGAAGGTGTTCTTGTAAGCTATAAAACAATATTTAAAAAAAATTTTTTTATGAGTTGGGGTCTCATTCTGTCACCCAGCCACAATCATGTGCAGTGGCACAAACATGACTCACTGCAGTCTCAAACTACTGGGCTCGAGCAATCCTCCTTTCTCAGCCTCTCAAGTAGCTTGGATTACACATACATGCCATGACATCTGGCTAATTATTTTTGATCTTTTTAAGAGATAAGGTCTTGCTGTGTGGCCTAGACTGGTCTTAGACTCCTGGGCTAAAGCAATCTTCCTACCTCTCAAAGTGCTAGGATTACAGGTGTGAACTACCATGCCCAGCCAAAACAATATACAAAGAGAAGGGAATTTCCTTATTCCTGCCTTGCTATTTACAAGTCTAACCTTGGATAAGCCTTGGTTTCTTAACACGCCTTACAAGCCTTGGTGTGGTGCTGATAATAATTTCTGTTTATCTGTTGAGTAGAGTTGATGGAGAATCCAAAGAGAATATTTTTCAGAGACTTTTTTTTCTTTTTGAGTTGGGTTCTCACTCCATCGCCCAGGCTGGCATGCAGTGGCATGCTTACTGCTACCCCAGCATTGACCCACTGGGCTTCGGAAACCTTCCAAGTAGCTGGAACTACAGGCAGGTGCTACCACGCCTGGCTAATTTTTGACTTATTGTAGAGACGAGGTCTTGCCAAGTTGCCTGGGCTGGTCTTGAACCCACGGGCTCAGGCAGTCCACTCACCTCAGCCTCCCAAAGTGTTGGGATTGCAGGCTGATCCACTGAGTTCAGCCTATTAGAGACTTCTTTATAGACTGTCATATGCTTTATCAGTAGTAGGAGATATTAGTAGTATTCCTATTATATGAAAATATTTTCAAAACTAGGAATTATATAGTGATTATTTACTTGACAGAAGAATTCAACATAGGATTTAGGTCGTGAATTTTCCTAATTTTTATATAACTTGATATAATTTATAAGCATTTACATGTAACTTCAGGACAATTGTGTAAAATTGACACGTCTTTAATCATAACTAATCATTCACATACACTCCTGCCTTTGTGAAAATCTGATCCTCTTTCATATTAATATATTTTTGCAAATCCTAGTTTTTAATTTCAGTAAGATGATGGTTAGCCATTGTTCATTCACTTTGGCATTGAGGTTTGTTTTTACTCTTTTCTCTAGGAATCTATGGGCAAAAGTTCGGATGGAAAGTCCTATGTTATTACTGGGAGCTGGAATCCAAAATCCCCACATTTTCAAGTCATAAATGAAGAAACTCCTAAAGGTGATGCAAATTGATAACATCATGAGCAAAAATTTTAGTCCTATGAAGATATCCAAACCTTAGGACCACTTGTTTGACCAGTATTTAGTGTTTATCTAATTCTGGTGAAACCAAAGAATTTGAATAATTCTTGAGTTTATTATAAAATTTGATCTATATATAAAGTATCATTTTGTCTGCTTATTTTTTCCTTTTTCTTCTCTTCATCCTCTTTCTTTTGTCTTTCTATGTATACACTTATTTATTTACAGATTTCTAAGTTTTATTTTTGTAGAGAGATGATCCATGCCCATAAATGGTTAAAAGTTCAAAGAATATATAGAGAAAAATAAGTCTACAATAGCCTCCAGGGCTCCTCTCCAAAGGGAGTTACTGTTAGCACTTTCTTGTGTAGCTTTTCGGATATTCTATGCATAAACAAATTTTTTCAAGATACTTCATACTCTTTCTGAATGACATTTAATAGCTGCATAATATCCCATCCTGAAAATGTTTTGTTACTTGCTTAATGAGTGCCTCTTTTTGTGTATTTATGTTTTTCTCCTTCCATTTTTTTGGTTATTAATAGCGCGCTAGATAAATAGATAAAGGTTATAAATAGTTCAAATGTATAAGCTACCACTGTTAACCAAATTTAAAAGTTGAGAATTTCCAGTAATGGTGAGGGTGGCATAAAGAAGCCATATGCCACTTTTGCAAAACAGATTGACAGTACACTTCCTTGAGCTTTAAAGTATGTACTATTGTCACTAATTCCACTTCTTGGAGTCCACCCAAAAAAAGAACTCTCAGTATAGAAAAAAATATATTTAAGAACAGTCATCTGTCTGATTAGATGTTTTTTTAATTGATAGCTTGCCTTAACATGTCTTCAAAGTTTGTAATAAAAGTAATCACTTTTATATAATCATATGAGCAAACATATTTCTGTCTTTTTGATTTGCTTCTTCAATCTTTCTCTTTCTCTAGATAAAGTGCTGTTTATGACCACAGCTGTTGATTTGGTAATAACAGAAGTACAGGAGCCTGTTCGATTTCTCCTAGAGACAAAAGTCCGCGTTTGCTCACCTAATGAAAGATTATTCTGGCCCTTCAGCAAACGTAGTACTACTGAAAATTTCTTTTTGAAACTAAAGCAGGTACTATGCTTTTCTATAAATATAGAGGAGGACTAAGAAAGGAGAAATCACTTCTGAGGCCGATTTATCATTAATTTAAGTTATCAGATCTTTAAACAGTTATTGTCTTTGAAATATATTAAGAGGAAAATTTGTCTTTTTTTATATGTATGTACCTATTTATTATTTTTGTTGTTTTTCATTTCTTCCTGAAGATCCATATTTCCATTTGATCTCATTTATCTTTTGCATGGAGAACTTATTTTATCATTTATTTTAGTGCAGATCTGCAAAAGACGTTATCTTAGACACCTTTATCTGAAAATGCCTTTTTTTCACTTTTATCTCCTTAGAATATTTTTACTGGATATATAGGACTCTGGGTTAACTATTTTTCGGCACTTTAAAGATGCCGTCCTACATTATTTGTTTTTTTTGTTTATTTTATTTTTGAGTTGGAGTCTTACTCTGTTGCCCAGGTTGGAGTTCAGTGGCATGATGATGGCTGTCTACAGCCTTGACCTCCTGGGCTCAGGTGATCCCTTTGCTCATGCCCCTCAAGTAGCTGGGACCACAATCGTGTGCCATCACATCCGGCTAGTTTTTTTGTTCAGATGAAGTCTCACTATGTTGCTTAAGCTGTTCTCAAACTCTTGACCTCAAGTGATCCTCCTACCTTGGCCTCCCAAAGTACTGAGATTATAGGCTTGAGCCACTGGTGCCTGACCTGGCTTCCATTGTTTTTGTTGAGAAGTCAGCATTCATTTATATTATTGTTTCTCTGTATGTAATATTATATTTTTATTTTAATATTATATATTTTCTCATTGGTTATAAGATTTTTTTTTAGTCTCTGGTTTTCATACATTTAAGTATAATGTGACTAGATGTGATCTGTTTATCCTGTTTGGGATTTGCTGGACTTTTTGAATTTTGAATTCGTTTTTTTTTAAACCTAATTTGGGGGAAATCAGGCCAGTTACATTTTCAACATTTTTTCTGCCCATGTCTCTTTTCTCTCCTCTGGGATTCTAGCTATACATACTTTAGATCCTAAGATATTATACCACCAATCTCTGAGACTCTATTTTTTTCCAACCTTTTTTTCTGTGTTTTTTTCTTAAGTGGTTAGTGTTCAGTTAACAGATCTGAAGTCCATTGACTCTTTTGTCATCTCTAGTCTGCTATTATGACTGTGTAATGAATTTTTAAAAATTTTTATGTTATACTTTTTGTTTCTGTAATATCCATTTTTAAAAATGGTTTCTGTTTTCTCCTGAGATTTCCTTTTTTTAAAATAAAATATTTTTGAGATTTTCTTTTACATTCTTGAGTCTAATTACTGTCTAGCTACTCTAGAATTTTGACTGCTGATTCTCACATACAATGATTACATTTCTGTTACTTTATCTGCCTTATAATTTTGGATTATATGTTAAACATCTTAATTGATACATTATTGAGACTCTGGATTCTGTTATGTTCTTCTGAAGAGTATTTTTCTTTTTAATTTGGTCTTCTAAAGAATATCAGTGTGTGGTTTTGTTTTGTTTTTATATCTGACAGTTAAAGTTAATTTGGTCAAAGTCAGACTTCCTACTCTGTCCTGTGGTGGACAATTGCTGAAATCTGTTCCATTCTTTTATCTTATCTTTGTTCCCAGTTGAAGCAATGTGGCCCCTAGTTTTTGCTTTTCTTTGTAGCAAAACTCTTTGGAAGAAATCAAGGTCACCAGTGACCTGAATTGCTAATCTAGGTCCTCGTCTAACTTTGATGTAAATTATTACTCTCTTTTCTTAAAAACTGCTCTTTCACTTAGTTTTCAGAACATCTCAAATTTAACATATTCAAAAAGGTCTCATCTCATTCCCATCCTAAAGTGCTCTACCTACTTGTCTTTCCTATCCTAGTCCATGGACATCTTCTAATAGTTGCTTAGACCAGTAATTTTATTCTTTATTTCTCACATTCCATATCTATTCAAGAAATTCCTTTTAACTTTCAAAACGAATCCAGATCTAATTATTCCCCACCACCCTAGATCTTGTTAATCTTTATTTGAATCATCAGTTTTCACTCAGTTAGCTTCTTAATTCATCATGCTGTTTCTGTCTTTGCCCCCTTATGATTTCTTCTTAACGTAGCAGCCTATAGTCAGATCATACCATTTTTCTGCTCAAAACCCTCGATCCCTATTTTATTCAGTGAAAGTTCTTATCTTGGCTTACCATGCCTTACCTGATCTACCTATTACATCATAAATAAATTTCTCTCTTACTCGTTTTCTCTTTATTGTTCACTCTGCTCTAACTATACTCTTCTGGGACTTTATTATTAACTGTTCCTTCTGCCTGGACTATTCTTCCTCTAGATCCCACTTACTAATACTCACCTCCTTTGGTTCGTCACCAACTTTTAAGTCTTTGCTTAGATTTGCTTCTCAACAACTCACCTTTACTGCCCCATTTAATACTGCAATCTCCCTACTCTTCCATTGGTGCTGCCAATTCCTCTCATCCCCAAATGATATATTTTTTTATTTTTTTACCAGACTTTTGCCTTCTGATACATAATATTCTTATTTTATGTTTTTTAAAAAAAATATTGTTTATTATCTGTTTTCCATATGAGACTCCTCTGCTAAGGCAAGATTCTTAATCTGTCTTATTCACTGATTTATTTCAAGTACCTAGAACACAGTAGGTGCTTGAAATAAATATTTGATTTTATTTACATTGATTGTCCATTATATAAAATTATAGTGTTGTATGTGGACTTCCTAGAATATACTTTTCCATAGTTCATTTTTTGCTTCTGTAGCAAAAATTTTGATTCCAGTGTAGCCAACTTAGCCCTGTTGGGTATATTTGGATATAGAAAATAAATAGCAGAAAGAGATTTCTTTCTAGTGTTGTCCTAAGAGACAAAAGGTAAACTTGAGTATCAAGCACTATTATCTCAGTTCTTCATTGTGGCAGGAACAGAGGATTAGCATAGGGTCTTCACCTAGAATTTAGATTTGGAATCAAAATATATGGACCACTAGCTTCTTGCCTTTAACAAGTTCCTTCAACTCTGAGTCTCGGTTTACTGAATTGTAAATTGGCAGCATAGTAGAATCTTCCTAATAAAGTTATTGTGACATTTAATGACAAGCTGTGCAATATGCCTGAAATAGTTCCCAAAGTATGTTCTCCCTACATTTTTGCTATTATTATTGAGGGGGACTACGAAACCTCTGTGAGACACAGGATTAACAAAAAACTAAGTCTTGAAATCAGAACTACATTGATTATTTATTTGGAGGATCAGCCCCAAAGGTAGAAGGCTTTAGAAATTAAACCAATTTCCAAACATCACTTTGAAATTTTAGGGAGTGAGAGAAATAATCCTTAAAAGTTTCTAGAACAAGAGATCGTAAATAGAAATTACCTGTATCATTCTTTCTTACTAATATATATATATATTAGTATTATATATATATTATATATATATTAGTATATATATATATTAGTATATATATATAATATTTTGTGTGTGTTTGTGTATATGTATGTGTTGGGGCCTTGCTCTGTGTGTGTGTGGGTGTATGTGTGTGTGTGTGTGTATGTGTGTGTATGTATATATTGGGGCCTTGCTCTGTCGTCCAAGCTGGAATTGCAGTGGCACTATCACAGCTCACTGCAGCCTCAATGTTCTGGGGTCAGGTGATCCTTCTGCCTTAGCCTCTTGAGTAACTGAGACTATAAACATGCCATCATGCCCAGCTAATTTTTTATTTTTTAGTTTTTTTGTAGAGACAAGATCTTGCTATGTTGCTTAGGCTGGAACGGCTTCTTAATGTTTATAGTATCCATTGATGTTCCTTTCCCAAATCAGTTGAGTTCATTCACATTTTCAGTAATAATTACAGGGCTTTCTTATTTTTTTTTTAACATTTGTATGTTTGTATATATGTGAATATCTTACTAACAGTAATATATTTAATATGTTTGCTTAATCTTCATAAAAGGTTTAAAATATCAGTATTGTAATAAATAAAACTATTGAATGAAGTTTAAGATTTTTATGGAACTTCTTATTGTCCTTTGAATATGTTCCACTAAGATTATAAAATGGGTACTATTTAAAAGTTGCTTGGAATAATTTTTTTCATTCTGGTTCTGTTACCATTTGATATATAGGTTAGGTTCATTTGTTTTTATTTTTTTTCAATATAGGGGTTTTGTTCTTTTTCCTTTTTGATTTATGTTTTGGATGTGTAAAATACTTAATGTGGTACAGAATTCAAAATTACATAGAAATGTTTGCTCAGAAGTCTTGCTTTTATTTGTATCCCATTACTCTCATTGACCCCATAAGTTATTATTATTATTATTATTGGTTTCTGGTTTATCATCCCAGTTTTCTTTCTGTGAAGATAATAAAATTCTCCTGTATATTTTAACTTTTAAAATACAAATTGACTGGGCTCGGTGATTCAGCATGTAATCAATCCCAGCACTTTGGGAGGCCAAGGCAAGTGGATTGCCTGAGCCCGTGGCTTCGAGACCAGCCTGGTCAACTTTGCGAGACCTCGTCTCTACAATAAATCAAAAATTAGCCAGGCGTGGTAGTGTGCGCTTGTGGTTCCGGCTACTTGGAAGGCTGAGGTGGAAGGATTGTCTGAGTCCAGCAGGTCGACACTGGGGTGGCCGTGAGTGTGCTACTCCACTCCAGCCTGGGCAACAGAGTGAAACTCCAACAACAACAAAAAAATACAAATTGGCATACTGTGCATATACTGTTCTGTACCTTACTTTTTTTTTTTCTTTGAATCAAAGTCTCACTGTCACCCAATCTAGAGCAGTGGCACGCCTACAGCCACTGTAGCCTTGACCTCCTGGGCTTAGGCTATCCTTCCACCTCAGCCTTCCAAGTAGCTGGAACTCCAGCTAATTTTTTATCGTGGAGATGAGGTCTTACCAAGTTGCCCAGACTGGTCTCAAAATCCTGGGCTCAGGCTTTTCTCTCACCTCCCAAAGTGCTGGGATTACAGATCTGAGCCACCACGCCCAGCTGTGCCTTGGTTTTTAAACTTAATATATCCTGGAGGTCATTCCACATCCGTATGTAGAGATTTCTTCATTCTTTTTTTTTTTTTTTTTTTTTTTGAGTCAGAGTCTCAGTCTGTCACCCAGGCTGGTATACAGTGACATGCTCACAGCCCCTGCAGTGTTGACCTACTGGGCTCAGGCGATCCTTCCACCTTAGACTTCTGAGTAGCCAGAACTTCAGGCGTGTGCTACCACGCCCAGCTAATTTTTTTGATATATTGTAGAGACAAGTTCTCACCAGGTTGCCCAGGCTGGTCTTGAACCCCTGGGCTCAGACAATTCTCTCGCCTCGGCTTTCCATAGTGCATGGTTTACAGACTTGAGCCACCGAGCCTGGCCTCCTCATTCTTTTTTAATGGCTACATAGTACTGTGGTATTTCAATGAATTATGGTCTTTTCAACAATTACTCTGTTGATGAACACTGGATTTTTTTTCAGTAATTTGCTATTCTAAATAATGTGTTGTCAAACTTAAGGAACTGATTGGTGGGGCAGTGGTATCAATTTAAGGGTAGTTTTAATTTGTCTTCTGATGAATAAGGTCAAGTTTTTTTTTGTTTGTTTTTGAGTTGGGGGTCTCATTTTGTTGCTGAGGCTGGAATGCAGTGACACAATCATGGGTCACTGCAGCCTTAAACTCCTGGGCACAATTGATTCTCCCTCCTTAGCCTCCCAAGTGGGTTGGACTACTGTCATGTACCACCATGCTTGTCTAGTTTTTTAAGTTTTTTGTTTGTTTGTTTGGTTTTTAAAGGTGAAGTCTCACTATGTTGCTCAGGTTGGTCTTGAACTCGTGGCCTCAAGCAAGCCTCACTTTGACTTCCTATAATACTGAGATGACAGGCATGAATCAATACACTGGACCAAATGTGTGGTCTTGCCATGTTTTTATTTTTAAGAGTGACTTTCATTTTTCTGTTAAATGTCTTTTCATAGCTTTTGTTCTTTTCCTGTTAACTTTTAGAAGCACTTTGTATATTCAATAGATTAACCCTTTGAGATGTGAGTTGAAAATATTTCTCCCAGTTTGTCATTTGTCTTTTAACTTAAATTATGGCTATTCTTTTTTGGGTTTGCCATGCTGTTAGTCTGTTTGCCCCTCTCCCTGCCTCGCTCCCTGCCTGCCCCCCCCTTCTTTCTTTCTCTTTCTCTCTCTCTCTCTCCCCCCTCTCTCCTCCCTCGCCCCTCTCCTCCCAGTCCCTCCGCTCCCTCTTCTCCCTTTTCTTCTTCCTCTGCCTCTCCCCTCCTCTCCCCTTCTCTCCTTTCCCCTCCTCTCCTCTTCTCTCTTTTCTTTCTTTCTCTTTCTCTCTCCTCTTTTTTTCTTTCTTTCTTTCTCTCTGTCTCTCTTCTTTACCCTCCCTCCCTTCTTTCTTTCATTCTTTTCTTTTTTTCTTTCCAGTGTCATTCTATCCCCCAGGATGGGGTGCAGTGGCATGCTCACAGCATTGATCTGCTTGGCTCATGTGATTCTTCTGCCTCGGCCTTCCAAGTAGTTTGAACCACAGGCATGTGCCACCATGCCCAGCAAATTTTTATTTACTGTAGAGATTAGGTTTTGCCAAGTTGCCCAGACTGGTCTTGAACCCCGGGGCTTAGGCTGTCCTCTTGCCTCAGCCTCCCAAAGTGCTGGGATTACAGGTGTGAACCCCTAGCCAGTTTCTTTTTATGTATTTGAATTTATCAGTATTTTCCTTTAAAGCTTTCTGGATTTGGGATCATGATTAGAAAGGCTTTACTTATTCCCAAATTACAAAAGAATGTACATATTATCCTTTATTACTTATATGGTTTTGTTTTTCTACTTTTACAGCTCTGACTCATTACTATTTTATTCTGATGTACTCTGGGATATAGTAAAAAGTATGGATCTGACTTAATCTTTTTCCAAATGGCCATCCTCTTGTCCCAACACCATTCATTAAAAATTCTAATTATTCTACCCAGTGATTTGAAATGCTACTCTTGTCATATTTCAAATTTTCATGTGTATTTGGACCTTTTTCTAGTATTTATATTCTGTTCCATTGGTATTGCATTAGTAGCACACTGTTTTAATTATGTAGACTTTTAAATATGTTTTTGTTTTGTTTTTTTGAGTTGGAGTCACACTCTGTCACCCAGGCTGTATTGCTACCACAGCCTTGACCTGCTGGGCTCAGGCAACTCTTCTGCCTTTGCCTTTCAAGTAGCTGGAACCATAGGCATGAGCTACCACGCCCAGCTAATTTTTTGATTTATTGTAGAGATAAAGTCTCACCATGTTACCCAGGCTGGTCTCAAACCTGTGGGCTCAGGCAGTCCTCTCACCTTGGCCTCCCAAAGTGCTGGGATTATAGGCATGAGCCACTGAGCTCGGCCTCTTTAATATGCTTTAATATCTGGTAGAACTACCTACCTTCCCTCCTCAAATACTTTTTTTTTTTGTGGGTTTTTCTGAATATTCTTACTTGCTTGTTTTTGTTTTTTTCATATAAACTTTATGTTCAACTTCTCTAGCCCCAGGAAAAAATTACTGATATTTTTATTGGGTAGAATTGACTTTTTTTTTTTTTTATTTGGAGTCTCACTCTGTCGCCTAGGCTGGAGTGCAGTGGCACATTCACGTTCACCCCAGCGTCAACCTGCTGAGCTCCGGCGATCCTTCTGCCTCAGTCTTCCAAGTAGCCGGAACTGCAGGTGCACACTACCACGCCTGGCTAATTTTTGATTTATTGTAGAGACGAGGTCTTGCCAAGTTGCCCAGGCTGGTCTCGAACCCATGGGCTCAGGCAGTCCACTCTCCTTGACCTCTCAAAATGCTGGACCTGAGAATTGACATTTTTATGATGTTGAGTCATCTTATCCAGGAATGTGAAATGTCATTTATTCAAGTCTACTTTTTTGTCTTATTAGAGTGCTTTCTATTATTTTGTATGTATATGATATTTGTATATATCTGATATATGAGATATATTTTTTAAAACATGTTCAAATTATACATGTAATTTGATATATAAAAGTTTTATATATATCATATGTAATTCAAAAAAATTTTTACTATAAAATATTCAAGCTTATACAGATATTTAAAAGTAGTATAATGACTCCCCATGTATGATTACCTAACTTCAACAATTAGTATTTTTTCCCAGCTGGAGTTCTTGACTTACAAGCTTGGTCCAGTTATTGACTCTGTTTTTATCTGACTTTATATTAGTAAAGAGGCAATATGTTACTCTGGTCACGGGGAGTCACTGAAGAGCCTAGAGCCTAGGTAAACTGCTTTTTTTTTTTTTTTTTTTAACAATAAAGAGGTATTACTTATCTTTGAACTGTTTGGGATAGCAGTGAACCTTTAGGGTAATAATTATCTGATGTTTCAAAGAGCAATTTATACAAAAACAAAAATTTTAAATTCTGTTCCTTATTAAAGTATGATTTTTTTTTTTTTGAGTTGGAGTCTCACTCTGTTTCCCAGACTGGAGTGCAGTAGCATACCCACGGCCCCTGCAGCCTCAACCTGCTGGGCTCTGGTGATCCTTCCACTTCAGCCTTCCAAGTAGCTGGAACTATAGGCACATGCTACTACGCCCAGCTAATTTTTTTTTTTTTTTCATGTATTGTAGAGACAAGGTCTCATCAAGTTGTTTAGGCAGGTCTTGAACCCATGGACTTAGGCAGTCCTCTCACCTTGGCCTCCTGAAGTGTAGGGATTACAGGAGTGAACCACAGTGCCGGGCTAAGTATAATTTTTAAGAGTTAAAAAGCATAATTATTGCAAATTTAGAATAAACATCTATCAAATATTCTAATTCAATTCATTAATTAATGATGGAACCAGAAATGATGGCAAAACTAGTTTTAAGTATCTGTGGAACTTGAGTTTATGTGGTTCCTCCTTTTAAATAAAAAGATTGTTAGAATAAGCTTGCTAGGTTGGCAACAAAACTGGTTAATGTCCTATAGGTACCTTTGGATTATCTTTTCTTCTGGACAGAAATCATTTGCATATCTCCGGGACACAAATCTACAGGTTAACATGTATCTTCAGAGTTTGAACCCCCAATTAATAGTAAACAGCTAACTCAAAATACTGTATTCATGAAGAAAATAAAGTCATCCTTGGGTATAGATGTTAAACCATAGTTTGCATCAGCCTGTGTATCAAATCTGGCCTGGAACTTGTTTTAAAGTTTTATTGGAACACAGACAAACTCACTTATTTACTTCTTGTTTGTTGTTGCTTTTGCAGTATAATGGCAGAGTTGAGTAGTTGCAACAGAGACTACTGGCCAACATAGTCTAAAATATTTACTATTTGGCCCTTTACAGAACAGTTTACTGACTCCTGTATTAAAGAGTTCTTCAGGATGATATTGAAAGGACATATTGCCCCCATCTGGCCTTACTTCCAGGATTGGGGTAATCTTTTTCAAGAACCCAAATGAAGATTGCAATGATAAGAATCTGCTTTGTCTGATATTTCTTCAGCCAATTAACCTCTTCCTCCTCTCCCTTTCCGCATTTTTACTTTGGTGTGTGTGTCTTTCTCTTTGGTTTAGCCACTTTTCTAGTTTTTTCTGTACCTTTTCATGCAGTTCTCCCTCTTTATTCTTTACTGCGTTTCATTCTACTTTTTTCCTCCTCCTCAAACTGACTGTAATATGGATTGTTAATGTACTGACAGTATTTATTGTACTGGCAAAGTTTTATATTCCTTGTTTTTAATTTTTAGTTAAGGTCATTTTAATTTTGAGCTCTTTTTGTGTTTACCTCAGAATAATACCAAAATACAAATCAATTGGAGTTATCAAAATTTGGGGGGTTGTATTTGTTGCCATTCACACCTTCGGCCCCTCTCCAAGTTAAAGCATTTAGTTGAAGGAAAAGTTCTCCACACTGTTTTAATTAAGCAAAAGGATTGGGGGAAAAACACTGAAACATTTTAGTAAATTCTAAAGTTTATGTTTTAGAGTATATAGTTTTATATAAGAAACCTTGAAGGACATCTTAACTAGCGTGGAAGATACAGTGACTAAACACACTGACTAAACATTGGTAGTTGGCTATTTGACGATATAGTTTCAACAAGAATAAAATGGTAGAAGTAGAGTACTCCTCAGTAAATGCCCTCTTTTCCTAAGGGTTTTAAAAATCCAAACATATGCTTTTCTATTTAGAAAAGGTTATATTTAGTGTAGATATTCAGAGAAATACCATTTAGTCTCATATACTGTTTGAAATCAGAAATGATGCTTAATTAAAAACACAAAGAATTTTGCAGATTAATAAATAATATTTTTTCATCCTCAAGATAAAGCAAAAGGAGAGAAAGAATAATACTGACACTTTGTATGAAGTTGTATGCTTGGAAAGTGAATCAGAAAGAGAGAGGAGGAAAACTACAGCTAGTCCTTCAGTTCGCCTGCCACAGTCTGGATCTCAGAGTTCAATGATACCTTCTCCTCCAGAAGATGATGAAGAGGAAGGTAAACTGTAGGGAGAGCTTAATTTATATTTGGGAGTGGGGCACTGTGCAAACTATTAAAATTTTATCAGGGGATTGATAATGTGATATGGCATTTGGAATTCATTCAGTGAATTCCTTATGAGAGTCTACCAAATATAAGAAACTGTGGGAGATTAAAAATTGAGCTTTCTTCGTAATAAAGTTGGAAAAATGAGATTTATAATTAGTGCTTTTTAAAAAATCAGTTTAGTGTTAACTTGATGTTTTAGTACTTTTAAAAAATAACAAATATGGCACAGCTTCCACCTAAGGAAACATTCCTATTTCAATTGATTCATTTTATGGGGGTGATTTTGCTTGCCAAAATGTGGCTTCCATGCATGGCCCTTTTCATCAAATATATCTATAAATGCACACATTTATATATTATTTCATTTTCATACTGATAAACATTAAGAATCAGCTAGTTCATTTTTTTCTTTTTCACTTTTTTTCATGATTGTATTATTGAATTAATTTATCAGTCTATATTATAAGTGAATGAGAGAAGGAGCAGAGGAAAAGTGAATGTTTGAGAATCATTTTCCAATTTATAACTTGATACCATGGCGTTGTGGGTTTTTCTTTGTTTTTTTGTGGGTTTTTTTTGAGTTGCAGTCTCTGTTGCCCAGGCACCCAGGCTGGAGTGCAGTGGCACACGGCCACCGCAGCCTCAACCTACTGGGCTCAGGTGATCCTTCCACCTCAGCCTTCCAAATAGCTGGAACTTCAGGCATCCGCCACCATACCTGACTAATTTTTTGATTTATTGTAGAAATGAGGTCTTACCAAGTTGTCCAGGCTGATCTCGAACCCGTGGGCTCAGGCAGTCCTCTTATCTTAGCCTCCCAAAGTGCTGGGATTGTAGGCGTGAGCCACCTCGCCTGGCCTGGCATTGTTTTTAATGTATAAATAATAGCTGATTATGAAATAAGGTCATATGAAGCATGTATCTATGAGAGGGTCACAGGAGGTGTTCTGGAAATTTATAAAGGAGGATTCAGTTTTCATTGTGGGGAGTTTAGTGGGGCATCATGAACAGTAGTTTTTAAGCAGGGAATTCAAAGTACGAGGAGAATTCACTAGACACAAATGGACTGCTTTAGGCATTTCTGACTAAGAAATTGTATTAACAAAGGCATGAGGATGGCAGGAATGAATACATATCCATGATTATATGTACTTTTTTCAAGTTTAGAATAGAAACTGACTTTCCAGTACCCATTGTTTCCTGTAACTCCCATTGTCCTTGTGATGAATCAATTTAGGATTGTTTATTAGTAATAATTATGGCTACCAATTACTAATTGCTTAATATATGGTAAGCAGATGATTTGTTTATGTAATACTCATGATAATTTTTTAAAATTAGGATTTATTGTTACCATTATTTTGCACATAAATAAATGGAATCTCAGAAAAGTGAATTTTCTGAGTCACAGAGCTGGAAATTGGCAGTTAGGATTTGAATCCAGGTCTGTAAGTCCACAGTCTTAGCTATAGTCTATCATCATCTCTTACATTTAGTTCACATAAAGCATTTTGAAGTGCAAAAAAAGCACATGTATTGTTTTTGAAGCCAGAGATGCAATTTTTAGCCCCCTTGCAAAGTCAGTTTAAGTCATGTGCTATATCTGGACTAATTCCTACTGTTTGAAACTATTCGCCATATAATCACTATTCCTGAGGTTTGCACTTTCTCTTCTAGTTCAACACTGGTTAAGATGGCACAGTACGTAACAGCTTACATAACTCTCCTCTCTTTAACTCAGCAATAAGAACAAAAGAACCAATAATTAAGAAAGATATTCTATTTGTTATGAAACCAGAAAACGCCCAGATCTTCATACTATAGATTTTCGAGGACTGTCTACCGGTTACAAAGAAATCTGGGCCCAACTAAAGGTCCATTGGGACTGACATCTAGTTCTAATTTATAGCAGGCATACATTTTTCTTAATTTTTGAGGGGATTCAGAAGGCCTCTATGGCAATGAGTAGTTCATGGGAAAATCAGGGAACACCAGAACATAAGCTCTTTGAAGGAAAAGAGTGTGTCTGATTTTGCCCCATGGTGTTTCCCTAGTGTATACTACAATACCTGGTGTATATTAGTTATGTAGTAAATACAGGCGAGATGGGTAACCCCCAGGATCCATTTTCATAGTGAAGAGCTAATGACAGAAGAATTGGGACTAAAGGAAAGAAACTATGGATCCATGCCGTCTTTTCTGTATAACCCAGTTTATAAACCAGGGAAACCTGCTGTGATCTGTTTGCTCCCTGTAAAGAAATGGCTAGAAACCCATAGGACATTTGGCAGGAAGCTAGCAGTTATAAATGGGAAGTGTTAGAAGCTTCATCTGAAATTGCCTGCTCACTCCCTACCCGTACACCTACTTTAGGCAGATGGATTCTTAACACAGTGTTTAAATTACTACTATCCAGATTTGCTGAAAGCATCTAAAACAGTGAACAAGAATATAAGAGAGTGTAAGATAGATATTCCTAATATTTCTGGAGGAATTGTTATCTCTTATAAATTTTAGTACATTTTTCATAGCTGCCATTCCCCCAAAGAGTAGTATATATTATATATACTATATACATACACATATACTATATATATATACAATATGTAGTAACATATTGATATTTTAATGAGTAAAAAATTACTTGAGAGATTAGAGTAGGCTAGTATAGCAAGGTAGGGCAATTGGGGGAATTTACCTTAGTGCCTTTGAGCCTTTTTGTCTTCTTTGCCTTGTTATCCTACAGAAGATCTCCCACATTCTATTTCTTCCCTGTCTCACCACCAAAACAGTTTATAATGTCCAAGACATTATAATGCAAAGTTTAATAAGAAGTATCATGGGTTTTTGAGTCTTTATAAATCAGTGCTTTCCCATAATTATCTCCATTGGGGATCCAAATTTATCATGCAATAATCAGAGATGTAAAGATCCAAAGTTTGTTTATTTAGTTTAAGCCAAAAATCAAAAACAAATAAAACCTAGAAACAGCATTAGTAGGGACACAAGGAAACAAAAACTGTTGTACCCAATTAGTGGAAATGTAAATTGGTAGAACTATTTTGAAAGTTAATTTGTCAGAAAATTTAATTATCCTTAAAAGTATGCATTCTTACAACTGCATTTTTAAAAGTATATGCCACTTGTGGGCATATACCAGATGAAAGCAATGAGATGTATTCATCCTGATTCTGTTTGTAGCAAGAAGTTTAAAACTTCCCCACAAGAAGATTAATATAGATATCTTAGTCTGTATTTTTTCCTGTGCTTTCATTGTGCTTTTCAGTTCCTCTCATACCTTTATCAGTGTCACTTTTTTCAGTCTTTGTATCTTACAAGCTCTGAATTCTAACTTGAATACTTTTCTTACATAATTAATATTAGGAATTTAATTTGGTCCTTTTTAATATTTTTGTGCTTTCTTTTAGAAATTATTATTTGCCATTGTAGAAAATTTAGAAAGTCATAAAAGATCAGAGAAAAATATTAATGATAACTCTGTCACTCAGAGGTAGTAATTGTTAGTGTTTGTTATAGTTCATTCTCGTTTGTTTTCTATTTTTAAACATAATGAAGATTAAGTTCTTCAATTGGTATTTTACCATATCATTAGGTAAACATAAATGTCAATATGCAGTTACATTGTGTGTGTAATTCATTCAACCATTCTTTAATCTCATTATTGAACACTTAGGTGGTTTGATGTTTTTTAACTCTTATAAATAAGACTGTTATATGTTTTCGTGCATTAAGCTGTTTGCTCTGGAAAAAGCATATAATGTGAACCCTTTAATTTTACAATTAAGTGGTTCTTTTCTGTGATTGACATAATGTGGACCTATGTGGAAAACAAAAGAGAATTAAAGAGATTACAAAAACATTTCTCCTAGAGCCATTTTTATTCTCTTTGTATTTATATATAAATACTAAAAGAGGAATTATGAGTTAATGCTCCTGATAAAGTCCTTCAAATTTGACTCTTACATTCCAGTGTCATTCTTTTGGCTAACAAAGCCACCTCTATTATCCTTTTTTATGTGTTTTGTTTATTAAAGATAATGATGAACCTCTCTTGAGTGGATTTGGTGATGTATCCAAAGAATGTGCAGAAAAGATTCTTGAAACATGGGGAGAACTGCTGTCAAAATGGTAAGTTGTGATAGAATAGTTCTCCTTTTCATCTGCAATTCTCATTTTATGGATAGGGAATCTCACCTAACTAATAATCAATTTTGGAAGCACTAATATGAACCTCAGTATGAGACTTACATTTTATAATCTGTTTTTAGAGGTTTATAAGTATAGTAGTGAAATCAAATTTAAGAATATCAGGAACCTAATGAATTCCTATTGCTAAATGTGTATTCAAACGTGGACTCATGGACAGAAAAAATAAGGAAAGTGTCTTTTATATTGACGAGTTTAGGAACCACTGACTTGTTGCGATAATATAGTCAAGACAATATACAATTATCAGGGAAATTTAGAGGATATATGAATAACCTAGAGCCACAGTAGAGACACTAGATAGGATTTTTCCTTATCTGTGGTAAGTGTCCAAAATGACAGAGCAAAGTGTCATAAACATAGTATATATTACCTGCTATATCAGTTATTTTTCCTACTAACTTGTAAAATTCAGGGATTTCTCATTAGCTTAAGAGGTAGCTTGACAATAATGTTAAGAAGCATTGCCAGGCTCGGTGGCTCAGCCTGTAATCCTGTGATTTGGGAGGCTGAGGTGAGTGGATTGCCTGAGCCCGCGGGTTCGAGACCTGCTTGGGCAACTTGGCGAGACCTCATCTCTACAATAAATCAAAAATCAGCAGGGCATGGTAGCGCGTGCCTGTAATTCCGGCTACTTGGAAGGCTGAGGCGGAAGGATCGCCGGAGCCCAGCAGGTTGAGGCTGCGGTGGCCGGGAGCGGCCACTGCACTCCAGTCTGGGTGACAGAGTGAGACTCCAACTCAA
>CAUYQG010253588.1:0-15398 GCA_963574415.1 Tarsius wallacei
TGGCGATTTCTGAAAGAACTAGAAATTGACCTCCCATATGACCCAGCAATTCCCCTATTGGGAATATACCCGGAGGAACTAAAATTATTCTACAAAGAAGATACCTGCACACGTATATTTGTTGCAGCTCTATTCACAATAGCAATAACATGGTACCAACCATGTTGCCCATCGAAGTTGGACAGGATTAAAAAAAAAAGTGGTACATATACACAATGGAATATTACGCAGCCATAAAGAAAGACAAATACATGGACTTTGCAGCAACCTGGATGGAGCTGGAGTTGATCATACTCAGTGATTTATCAAAGAAACAAAGAACAGAGTTCCATATATCCTCACTCATAAAAGGACCTTGAACAATTATAATGCTATAAGAAAGCAAATGGCCGTAATAGGAAACTGTCAGGGGAGGGGGAGTGGGATTAGCACTTGAGAGAAACTGCTAAAAGAGGGAGGGGCATACCTCATCAACAAGGGTGCCTACATGATCAATGTTTATATACCTAACCCTGAATTGCACCCCACATCTTTATAATAAAAAATTAAAAAGAATTAGTAAAAAGTATAAATCCATAAGATAATAAAAAGGCTCAAAATAATATTAACATTTCAAGAATAAAAAGATCTGTGTGATCTGGAAGGACAGAGAAATGTTGCCTTATAAACATCTTGGCCTTAGATCTGTAGGACTTCAGAAGTTGGATGCACATGAGTTCAGTTAAGTCACGTCAAATAGTTTCTTGAACTCTGCACAAATGTGCTCTTTGGCTTAATGCCAACTACATTTATCACACCAAGAAATTCTAGCCCAAGGACTGCTTCCCTGCCTAGTTTATTATCAAATTATATTACTTAATTCATCATTTTAATCTACTTTTTATACCATTGTTTCAGCACAATTTTACAGCAAATAATTTGGCTGGCTGGTCTTTATGCACACAATTTGAAACAGTGCAAGAGAAATTACTGGTGAGAATGAATAATTATTTATCATAAATGTTGTCTCCTCTTAAATAAAAGAGTAGTTATTTTGCCAAAGATGCCATCTAGAAATTAATTACAGACATTGAACTGTAGCTATACCTTGACTATTCAAGATCATTTTAGGAATGTAGAATCTTAAGATTGAAAGTAATGTTTTAAAACTTTCTGTTTGAACTTTGTATCTAATACTTCAAGTTCTTTCGTAACATCTCAAATAAGTGGCTGTCTATTCCCTGTTTTCACACTTCCAATAGTAGGAAAAATGAACAGCCCGTTTCATTTTTGGACAGCTAGGTTAGAAATAACTTCATGACATTGATCTTTATAGCTTCTATCCATTGCTATTGAAATAGAGCTACCATAGTTTTAAACTTATTTTTTAAATGAAAAATTTGGAAATATTTGAAAACAGAAATCAAAGTGTGCATGATTCTACCTTTCTTCAGCCTAGATTGATTCAGGCCCTTCATATCACAAAACTTAAAATCCTTATTCATCCATTCTCCATATTTTCTGCATCCCTCTTAAAGTATAGAACTCAAGATGGAGCACAAAAATTTGTATTTGTTCTGAGAAGCATAGAACAATGCATGGCTGTCATTACCTTTCATCTAAACATTGCACATATATAAATGTAATCTGTGATTCACTGCATTTTCATGCTATGTATATTATTCTGTTGCTTTATTTTGCTTACTGCCAGCAAGGCTCTAGTAATCTTAAATGGAAAATACTTGATATTTTTTAACTTTTTTTTTTGAGTTGGAATCTCACTCTGTTGCCCAGACCGGAGTGCAATGGCGCACTCCCAGCCACTGCAGCCTCGACCTGCTGGGCTCCGGCAATCTTTCCACCTCAGCCTTCCAAGTAGCCAGAATTACAGGTGTGCGCTAACACGCTTGGTTACTTTTTTTTTTAATTTATTGTAGAGACGAGGTCTCGACAAGTTGCCCAGACTGGTCTTGAACCCGTGGGCTCAAGCAATCCACTCACCTTGACCTCCTAAAGTGCTGGGATTACAAGTTGAGCCACCGAGCTTGGCCTATTTTTAAATATTGTGTTGGTTTACACATTCATGAATCATACTTGTTGCATGTGAGAAATCTGTAGTTTGCAAAGGTTTAAAAGTTTAGCAAAATGTTACTTCCCCCAAATAATTATTCTTATGATAATTTTCCACCATTCAAATTGTTTTTTCCTTTATACCATTGCTACATATTCTTTTAAAAGGTGTGGCAAGTGAGCAGGCAAGAGTGATCTATATATCCTTGTAATCCTCAGTCTAACTCAAAGGCCCTGAGAAGTTATTATTTTTCTGTATTAGAAAAATGTGAATTTTTTCATGACAAAGAATTACAATTATTGATAAATATCTAAACTTGTAATAAGAAGGCAATGCCTGCATTCCAGAAAATATTATAGAATACCCTCAAAAACAGAGTAGATCCTGGAAACTAAGAAAGGAATTATGCTTGAAGCTGTAGGTGAATCTTTATCTTGGTTTCCAACAACTAATTTTCTTATTATCCTTTCCATGGCTCTACCTTCTTCTCAATCCCAACCAATCAGCCAATTCATGTTCTTTTTTTCTCAAATTCTGCTAATACCTACTTTCTGCAAAGGACTTTACTAATTCCATCCTAAAATGAATATTCTATGTACTATCATCCATCACGCTGCTATACATGCCACACTTCATAGTTTTTCCAGTGATCATTTATATTTACTTCTATACTGTCCTACTAGTTCTCATTTGACACTGCCATTATGGCTAAATAATCCAACTCATTTTCATTATCCTTAATTCATACTCCACACCAACCACTTTGAATGACCTTGAATCCTTAGAAAGAGCAGTATCACAATTCTATATTTTGTACCTGCCATTCCCTATCTATAAAATATCTTTTATTTTTGCCCACATCTAAAACCTGCTACTTTTTCAAGATCCAGTTCAAATACCATCTCCTTTCTCAGACTTTTCTCGAATTCCCTTCCTTCCACCCTCTTCCACCCCATCTCCTTCTATCCTACTATTACTGTTTTTCTAACACTTTTACATTGTATTGTAATGATAATTATACAGGTCCTTTTTTGTTGTTCTTTTAGAGGAGAGGACATCCTATTTATCGTTTTTATCTCCCACCATATCTGGCACATAGAAGATACCAATAAAATGATTGTAGAATGAATGAATTAACTAGAATTGTGTGTTTTACCTTCCCTAGCTGCATTATCAGATTTTCACTGAAAAATTGGTTTGATCTTTTTTTTTCTCTCAGTCTTTATAACTTCTCTCTCAAGCCAAGTAAAAAAGTTAGATTTTCTTACCCATGACACAAGAATGACTACTGAAAATGACTCAAGAATAGGAAATGTGGACATGTAAACAAGTTGTGATATTCTAAAGTAGGAATTTTATTAATAATTTATTAACCATCCAATAAACACATCAAAAAAAACATAAATTAAAATCAGGAGAGCAGAGTCCAGAACTTATGCCATCTTAGGCGAATTACTCTGAGCCTCAGATTTTCATAGTCTAAACCTCTAAATTTCTCTTCAGCTCAAACAGTTTAGAATTGATTTGTTTGCTCTGTTACCAAACCAAAATTGACTTTTTCTGCCTGGTGCTGCAAAGTTAAACACTGACATCAGAATTGCAGTGAGAGAAAGTGAGACATTTATTGCATGGTGGTAAGCAAGGAAAGTTAGACAGTTCATGCTTAAAACCCAAACTCCGCCGGGCTCGGTGGCTCAGACTGTAATCCCGCGCCTTGGGAGGCTGAGGTGAGCGGATTGCCTGAGCCGGCGGGTTCGAGACCCGCCTGGGCAACTTGGCGAGACCTCATCTCTACAATAAATGAAAAATTAGCTGGGCATGGTAGCACACGCTTGTAGTTCCAGCTATTTGGAAGGCTGAGGCGGAAGGATCGCCTCACTCTGGTCTGGGCGACAGAGTGAGACTCCAACTCAAAACAAAACAAAACAAAACAAAAACCCCAAACTCCCAGATTATAAGCGTTTTTAAAAACAGGGGCAGGAAAATTTATAGGCAAAGTAATAAATTCATACATGGAGGCTATATATTGGTTTAACCTAAAAACTAGGGTATCTTGAAGCAGAGTATTACAGGTCATAGGTAGATTCAAATATTTTCTGATTTGTGATTGTTTAAGGAGGCAAAGATTTATCTCAAAATTTGATGTCAGCAGAAAAGAATGTTAATCATAGCTCATGGGTGTGACTTCATTCAGGACCCTCAGGAAGATTTAGAACAAATAATGGAGGTCAGATTTCTGTCCTCAGGTCTCCCTTTATCTGAAGTCTATGTGACAGTGGATCCATTGGGTAGGAATCCAAGTTTCTGAAAAAAAATTCAGGGACATATGTTAAGATGCTATCTTTAGTTCCTATAGAAACCAAACATCTTGTGACTTTAGCTTCTTTGGATATTATTTTAAGTTATGATTACCTTCTTATTTATTAAGTTTCTTATTTAGTTATCAGGGCTAACTAGATGCCTGTAATTTTCCTAGAAGAAACTCAGTATTTTCCTTTATTTCCATGTTTGGAGAGGGAAGAGTACCCTGGAGACCCTTAAGAAGAGTCCCTGCTCTGTCTCAACTCTGACATGAAGGAGGAATATAGTAGTTCTCTCCTTTGCAACAGGTAAGTCCAGAACAGCCTCAACACTATCACCTAGGAATTTCACTATGTCATTTTTGCTTGAGGAATCTTAATTCTGCCAGTTATTAGTCATATGATTTTGTACAGGTAACTTAAACACTCTAAGCCTCAGTTTTTTTCCACCATTAAAATAGTAATAATAATAGTGGCTACCTCATAGAAATATTGTGAGCATTAAATGAAACGTTTTAGCACAGTACCTGGAACATAGAAATCACTCAAGAAATATTCACTATTGGCCATGCTTGGTGGCTCATGCCTGTAATCTCAGGACGTTTGGAGGACAAAGCAAGAGGATTTCCTGAGCCCAGGGATTCAAGGCAAACTTGGACAACACAGTAAGATCTCATCTCTAAAATAAATTTTAAAATTAGCCGGGCATAGGAGTGTGCACTTGTAGTTCCAACTGCTTGGAAGGTTTATACAGAAGCCTTCCTGCAGGTCGAGGCTGTGGTAGCCATGAGTGTGCCACTACACTTCAGCCTGGGTGACAGAGTGAAACTTTAACTTAAAAGAAAAGAAATATTCACTATTATGATTATAATGATTTTCATAATTATGGCCAACTGAAGGGACTGTAGAGAAAAATCCAGAGATTAAAATCTGTGAGCACTATTCCTATTCAACATTATCCTGGAAGTTCTAGCAAGAGCAGTCTGACAAGAGAAAGAAATAAAAGGCATCCAAATCAGCAAAGAAAAAGTTAAGCTATCTCTTTTCATTGATTATATGATTGTACCTAGAAAATCCTAAAGATTCCTCCAAGAGACTCCTAGACCTGATAAATTATGTCAGTAAAGTTTCAGGAAACAAAATCAACATACAAAAATCAGTAGCATTTCCATACACCAAAATGCTCAAGTCAAGAATCAAATCAAGAGGTCAATTCCATTTACAATAGCTACAAGAAAAAATAAGACATTTAACTAAGGGGATGAAAGACCTTTACAAGAAGAACTACAAAACACTGATGAAAGAAACTGTGAATGGCATAAACAAATAGAAAAACATCCAATACTCACTGGTCAGAAGAATCAAGATTGTTTAAATAACCATGCTGCCAAAAGCAATCTATAGATTCAATGCAATCCTTATCAAAATGCCAGGATAATTTTTCATAAAACTAGAAAAAACAATCCTAAAGTATACAGAGAACCAAAAAAGAGCCTGAACAGTCAAAGAAATTCTATATTAAAAAAAAACTAACAAGTGAAGAGGCATCACATTGCCTGACTTCAAATTATACTATAAGGCTATAGTAACCAAAGCAGCATGATGCTGATACAAAAATAGACAGAACAATGGAACAGAAAAGAGAACCCAGAAATAAATCCACATACCCACAATGAGCTGACTTTTGACAAAGCAGACCAGCAGGAACATTGGGGAAATGACACCCTAGTCAATAAAAGGTGTGGGAAAATTGACTAGCCATGTGCAGAAAAATGGAACTGAACCCATACCTCTCATCATATACAAACATTAAATAAATATGGATCAAAAACTTAAATGCAAAACTCTAAAAATCCTAGAATAAAACCTAGTACAAACTCTATTAGACATTGTCCTAGGTGAATAATTTATAATGAAGATCCCAAAAACAAATGCAAAAAAATGAGACTTAATGAAATAAAAATGCTTCTGCACATCAAAATAAATCAACGGAGTGACTTATTCCTCAAAGGACAAGTATTCCTCAGAGGACAAGTATCCAGAATCTACAAGAAAGTAAAACAACTCAAACATGAAAAAAGAAACAAGCAACTCCATCAAAAAGTGGGCAAATGTTATGAATAGACACTTCTCAAAATAAAACACACAAGCAGCTAATGAACACATAAAAAATGTTCAACATCAGTAATTATCAGTGAAATGCAAAATAAAATCACAATAAAGTTTCATTGCTGCAAAAAATAAACTTTGGATTTTAATCACAGACAGCTTCAGACAAGGAAAAAGAAGCTGGGAGCAGCCTGGGTGAGGAGTCTGTCATTCTGGAATTCCCTTTCTCCCAGTGTGAACTCTTTTGTATATCATAAATCCCTCAGCCACCTCCACAGTGCTGTCACAGTGGCCAGGGGAACCGTTTTCCACTGGAGTAGTCAACTAAGCCCATGGGGTGCAGGGGAGCTAGAAAACAATCCAGTTTGCCCTAGCCCTCTTTGACCAGCTTTCCCCTGAAAACCCAGGAAGTGAAGAATTATGGGTGTTCCCATAAACTCACCCATTGCTTAGGTCATCTACACACTTCCCTGAGGAAACAAAAGCCAAGAAAACAATCCCAGTCATCATCACTGCTGACTGTCTTCAGAAAGTACCACATCCTGGTTGGAGGTCAACTGGCATAGTGTATTACAGTATCTGAGACAATAATACATTGCTTGAGAAGGAGATAAGAACAAATCCCATGCCACTGTACATCTTACAGATTAGTCCATAGACTGAGGCATCAGAGAGTTTCTTCAGAGTCCTCCAGAGATGTCAATGAACAATTCCCCTTAGAATTCAAGTCCTGCACCTTCTTATCACAAGATACTATGCAGGCACCCTTCAGCACCAGCCAAATTGTGGCAACCTCATAGGCTATCTACACACAGAAGAGCGGCAGAACCCACAGTGGTTGGAATCTCATAAACTACCACACCCAGGGAAAAAAGGAGTGCACCATGACAGGTAGCACCATGTGAGATTTTAAAAAATAAGTTCAACAAAAGACACCCCAAACATACCAAACTAATCCAACTAAAAAAACAAACAAAAAAACAAAATTAAATTAAATTGAAATTAAAAGAGGAGGGTCTGTCTTCACAGATTAGGAAGAACCAGAAAAAAATACTGACAATCCTCAAAGCCTTAAGGAGTCATCAGTCACCAAAGGATGTCCCAGATCCAAAGCCACAAGAAGATGGAAGCACAGAATATACAGGTAAAATAAGCAGTGCAGAAAATAAAAGCTAAGCTGACATAAGAAAGGTCCTGTCTGAAATCCTGGAAATGAAGAATTGTTTCCTAGAATTTCAAAGCACAATTACAATCCTGACTCAGAGAATGGACCACATAGAAGAAAAAAAATCTGAGCTTGAGAATCAAACTATGTATCTAATAACCCACTATGAAAACAAAACAAAACAAAAAAACAAAGAGAAAAAGCTCAGAAAGAATGAGCAAAGCTTAAAAGAGGTATGGGATTATGTAAGAAGACCAAGTCCACAGATGATTGGCATCCCTGAGAAAGAAGGGGACACTGAGAACACCCTGGAACTAGCCTTCCAAAAGATCATCCAATAAAATTTCCCCTATTATGTTTGAGAGGTGCCCATGCAGATGCAAAAGTTTCAGAGAACCTCTGCAAAGTATGACATGAAAAAAACCATTCCCAAAACACATAATCTATATCCACAAGATGAGCATGAGATTCAAAAAAACCTAAAGGCAGCTAGAAGGAAGGAACAGATCATCTACCAAAGAAGACCCATCAGAACTGCAGCAGCCTTTTCATCGGAAACTCTACAAGCCAGAAATACTGGGGTTTCATCTTTAATGTTCTTAAGAAAAAGAAATTATATCCCAAAATCTCCTACCCTGGCAGGATAGCTTCATTAAAAAAGAAAATTAAAATCCTTTCAAGACACCAGTCCCTAAGAAAATATGCCACCTCTAGACCGGCTCCTCAGAATATGCTTAAGAAAGTTCTAAACACACACATGAAATAATGGTTCCACCCACTGTAAAAGCACAAGCAAGCACAGAGTTAACAAAGCATACAGATTAACCACAAAATCTAAAAAGCAAAGCAATCTCTTAATAGCAATATGACATGAATAAACCCCCACATATCAATAACTAACTTAAATGTGAATGGACTGAACACACCACTTAAAAGGCACAGAGCCTCCAGTGACCAGCTCACTGCCTGGTTGCTGGTGGATGCCCTCAACACTTGATGCATAAACAAGTTCTGTCATTACTGCTACAAGAACAAAGAGTTCTTGAGCACATCCTCACCAAGGTGAGTTCCGATGTCAAAAAATTCTCAGGAAGGAACCCACATGGCCACCGGAGAGCAGCAGATAAGCATTCCTCTCAATAGCAAGACACTGTTAGATGAAGTTACCTGGAGCACATTTGGATGGGTTAAGCATGATGAATGCAGTGAAGGTCTCTCTGAATGCACAGACTCCAGAAAGCCATGGAAGACATGGAATTCCAGGTGCCTCATTCCCCACCCTCCACCAGCTGCCCTGCACCAGACATGTATAGAAAAGGAAAGTCTGTTCAGAGAAGGAGAGGGTGAGTGATTATAAGATTGAATTGGTTCACACATCCCAACAGTGTACAAAACAACAGTTTCACAAAGGAAAAAACCTGGGAAGAACACAGTGATGGGCACCAGAGCCCAGGTGAAACAGGGAGCAAATCCCATGTGGGGAGAGTCCATCTGCAGGGTGAATCTGACTGATACATCTGCCACTGACATCTGGTGGAGCAACAAGCCAGCGCCACTCTTGCAAGGCAAGGTAGAGAGATGGAATTCAGCAGCTGATTAGAAGAGGTAACCTGAACACGTTTGGAAGCGTGAAACTCCCCTGCAACCACCAGGAGACCCTTTGAACACACAGAGAACAAAAACAAAGGCATTGAAATCCAGATGCCCCATCCCCCTACCATGAACTAGGTGTGTGTAGGAGCTGATATCATGCTGAAGAAGGGGCTGTGAGCAATTCTGTGTCACACTAGATTAATTCACTCTCTTCCCCTCCCTGCCTGCAGCTATCAATCACATGCAGTAGGGGGCAGAGAATCTAGCCATCTAATTTAGCCAGAGGAAAAAAAAAACTGCAGTAAAAAGACCCTGCCACAAGGTGGAGCTTCTTCCTCTCTCACTGAGTAAAGAGAGTTCTCAGGCAAATGAGGAAATGTTAAAGACCGAGTAGCTCTCAGAATTTTAAAAAGACAGTGCACAAAAACATCATCCTCCAAAGCACCAAATGTGGAAACCCCCCAGGAAGACATTTCAGTTGACAGTGACAGAAATCAAAGAATGGATGACACAAATAAACAGAACCAAGAGAAATATGAAGCGAAACTCAAATAAGTTGTACAGAAAGTAAAAACGAAGTTGGTCAACTTTAAAAAAGCCTACTCTGAAATAATGGAAATAAAGAGTTCCATCCTCAAAATCAACAGCAAAGTAACAAGTATTGGGAACAGGCTCATCCAAGCAAAGTAATCTCAGAGGTTGAAGACCAAAATATAGAACTAACACAGTTTAGTGAATAGCATAGGAAAAAACCTTTAAAAGAAAGAAAGAAAAAGGAACAGAACAACAGAGAGCTGTGCAACTTGGTAAAAGGAAAAATAAAATAAAATAAAAAGAAATCTATACCTGATTGGTATAACCAAAACAGAAATAAAATGAAAACACCATGGAGAAAATACTTCATGAGGTCATTCAAGAGAACTTTCTTCATCTTGCTAGAGAGACAATCATTCAAGTGCAAGAGATTCAGAGAACCCCTGCAAGGTATATCACATGAGAAGACCATCATGGAGATACATAGTAATTCACCTCCAAAAAGTAAGCTCAAAATAAAAAATCCTGAAGACAAAAGAGAGAAAGGTCAGACTACTTACTGGGGAAAAGTCATCAGAATCACACCAGACTTATCTGCAGAAACAATACAATCCAGATGGAATTGAAGTTCAATTTTTAATTTTCTTAAAAAATAGCAATTCCAACCAAGAATTTCCTACTCAACCAAGTTAAGCTTTATTAGTCACAGAGAATTAAAATATTTCCCAGACATCCAATCCTTAAGAGAATATGCTGCCTCCAGACCAGCCCTTCAAGAGATACTTAGGAAGATGCTTAGCAAACACACATACACACACACACACACACACACACACACACACACACAAAGAATTGTCATGAACACCACAAAATACAGGTAAACACAGAGTCAATAGAGCATACAGAGCACCCACAAAAAAGAAAATACATAAATATATAAATACAAAAGTTAAAAGGAAACAAAGTAACCCCATACTATGACAGGGATAAATTCTCACATATCAAAAATTAACTTGAATGTGAATGGACTAAATGCCACACTGAAGTGATTTAGACTGGCAAATCACATTTAAAAACAACAACAACAACAACAACAACAATCTACTGCATCCAGGAAACTCATCTCACTGAAAAAAATACACACAGTCTCAAGATTGGAGGCTGGAAAATGACCTTCCAGGCAAGTGGAAAACAGAGGAAGCAGGCAGAACTATTCTATAATCCAGCAAAGCAATCTTCAAGCCAGTCAAAGCAGTCTAAAAATGTCTTGTAAGAACACTACATAATGATAAAAGGCTCGATCTACCAGCAGGGAATATTTATCCTAAACATATATGCACCCAACACAGGAGCACCCAGTTTTATAAGACAATGACTAAGCATGCTAAAAGAGGACACTGACTATTACACAATCACAGTAGGAGACCTAAATACACCACTAACAGCTTTCGATAGATCATCAAGGCAAAAAACTAGCAAAAAGATTTGCAACTTCAACTTGACAATGAAATGGAATTAATAGACATTGACAAAACACGTCACCTGACAACTATACAGAGTACACTTTCTACTCATCAGCACATAGAACATAATCCAATATCAATCACATCCTCAGAAATAAATCAAGTATGAACAAATTTCAAAAGATTGAAATAATACCATGCATCTTCTCAGATACAGTGGAATAAAAATAAATATCACCACCTGCAAGATCCCTCCAAAACACATAAACACACGGACTTTAATCAACATGTTGTTAAACAACTTCTGGGTCAACATGAAAATCAAGACAGAAATAAAAAGATTCCTATAAACAAACAAAAACAAAGAAGCATCTTATGAGAATCTCCGGGATTCCATGAAGGTGGTGTTAAAAGGAAAATTCATACCATTGCATGCACAAATCAAAAAACAGAAAGCTCACAAGTAGACAGTCTAACATCACACCTAAAGGAGATGGAAAGACATGATCGACTAAATTCTAACCTCAGCAGAAGAATCCAGAACATCAAGATAAAATCAGAGGTACAGAATATAGAAGACAAAAATATCATAGAAAGGATCAACAAGATCAGAAACTGGTTCTCTAAAAAAAATAAAATTGACAGTCCCCTGACCAAACTGACTAAAAACTAGAGAGGGAGAATAAGCTCAGATAAACACAATTAGAAACTCAAAGGCCAAAGTTGCAACTGACCCTGAAGAAATTCAAAAGATTGTCAGCGATTACTATAAAAACCTGTATGAAAATAAACTAGAAAGTCTAGGGGAAATGAAACACTTCCTCACATCACATAGCCTTCTAAGGTTAAAACAAAAAGAAATGGAAACTCTAGACAGACCAATAACAATGCAGGAATCAACTGAATCATAAGAAATATGCCTACCAAAAAAAGCCCCAGACCCAATGGCTACTAACCTGAATTATACAAGACATACAAGGAGGAGCTGGTACCAATCTTACTAAAAGTTTTCCAGGCAATCAAGAAAGATATAATGCTCCCTAAATCATTTTATGAAGACAATATCATATTGATACCCAAGCCTGGCAAGGACCCAACAAGGTAAAATAATTACAGGCCAATCTCCTTGATGAACATAGATGCAAAATTTCTAAACAAGATACTAGCAAATTGATTCCACCACGGCATCTCAAGGATCATTCACCATGACCAAGTGGGCTTTATTCTTGGGGTGGTTCAACAGTCACAAGATCATAAATGTAATTCAGCATGTCAACAGATTTAAAATAAAAAAAGAAGAATATATCATTAGATGCAGGAAAACATTTGACAAAATCCAGCATCCCTTCTTGATAAAAACTCTTGAGCAACTAGACATACAAGGAACATTCCTCAAAACAGTAAGAGCCAACTATTATAAACCCACAGCAAACATATTTCTCAATAGGCAAAAATTAGAAATATTCCCCCTGAGAATGGGAACTAGAAAAGGATGCCTACTCTCACCCCTGCTGTTCATTATAGTATTGAAAGTCTTAGCCAGAGGAATCAGGCAAGAGAAAGAAATCAGGGTACTCAAATAGGAAAAGAGAAAATTAAGCTAACCCTCTTTTTGGATGATATGATTCTATATCTTGAAAACCCAAGAGAGTCTGTCAAAAACATCCTTGCACTGATAATTGACCTTGGTAAAGTTCTGGAATACAAAATCAATGTGCAAAAGACAGTTGCATTTATATACAGCAGCAATAAGTAGACAGACTGTCAAACAAAAAGCACAATCTCATCCACAATAGCCCCCCCACCCAAAGAAATGAAATACCTTGTCAACCACCTAACCAGAGAAGTAAAAGATCTTCACAAGAACTACAAATGCTAATCAAATAAATCAAGAATGACACAAACAGATACCAAAACAACCCATGCTCATGGATTGGAAGAATCAATATTGTCAAGATATTCATCCTACCCAAAGTCATCTACAGACTCAATGCAATGCCCACCAAATTACTAACATCATTTTTCTCAGAATTGGAAATGACAATACAGAATTCATATGGAAATAAAAAAGAGCTCAAACAGCCAAAAAAAATCCTCAGCAAAATGAACAAAGTGGGAGGGATCATACTTCCAAACATTAATCTGTACTACAAGACTACAATAAACAAAACAGCATGGTACTGGTACAAGAATAGGCTCATAGCTGGGCTCGGTGGCTCAGCCTGTAAACGCATGCCTTGGGAGGCTGAGGTGAATGGATTGCTTGAGCGCGTGGGTTCAAGACCCGCCTGGGCAACTTGGCGAGACCTCATATCCACAATAAATCAAAAAATTAGCTGGATATGGTAGTGCACGCCGGCAGTTCCAGCTACTTAGAAGGCTAAGGCAGAAGGATCGCTGGAGCCCAGCAGGTCAACTCATATTTGACAAAGCCACCAACAACCACCACTGGGGAAAGGAAATCATATTTAGCAAATAGTACTGGAAAAATCTGTCTGACCACATGCAGAAGAATGAAACAAGACCTCTACCTATCACCATATGCAAAAATCAACCCTAAATGGATCAAAGCCCAAAAGTTGAATCTTCAAACTATAAAAATCTTAGAAGAAACTGTAAGAAACATTCTTATACACATTGGAGTAGGCAACCAATACTTGATCAAATCCCCAAAGGTGAATTCCATAAAAGCCAGGATAAACAAGTGGGACCTCATCAAACTGAAAAGTTTTTGTACAGCAAAAGAAACCATCAAGAAAGTAAAGAGACAACCCACAGAATGAGAAAAAAAATATTTGTTAATTATGTATCTGACAAAGGCCTAACATCCAGGGTCTGTAAGAAACTCAAATGAGAGAAAAGACCAAAAACAGCCAACAATCCAATACAAAAGTGATCAAAGGACATAAATGGACACTTTTTAAATAACAATATACAAGCAGCCAACAGATATTTTAAAAACTGCTCAGCCTCATTAATCATCAGAGAAATGCAAATCAAAGCCAAAATGAGATACCACCTAACTCTAGTAAGGTTGACCATCATTAATTAAAAAAAAAAATAGGTACTGGCAAGGGTGCAGAGAAAGAAGAACCTTTCTACACTGTTAGTGGGAGTGTAGGCTACTTCAACTTCTATAGAAACAGCGCTGCAATTCCTAAAAGAACTAAAAATTGACCTTCCATGCAATCCAGCAATAACTCTCCTGGGAATATACCTGGAGCAACATAAATAATTGTACAAAAAAGACACCTGCACATTCATTTTTATAGCTGCACTATTCACAATAGGAAAATCATGGTACCATCCCAAATGTCCATCAAAAATGGACCGGATTAAAAAAAATGTGGTACATATGCATGATGGAGTATTACCCAGCTATAAAAAAGAACTAAATCATTAATTTTGCAGCAAATTGGTTGGAGTTGGAGACATTCATACTTAGTGATGTTTCACAGATACAAAAAACAGAATACCAAATATTCTCACTCACAAATGGAACCTGAACATTAATGAGTCCAATGGAAGGATCAGCAGTCACTCGACACTGCCAGGAGAAGGAGAGAGGGGAGGCATGCAACAACACAAAGTGTACCTGATTCTAAACCAGGGGAAGTGAGGACCAGGTAGAGCCAAAACTTTACCTGCACACATCCTACTTTTGTATCTAATTCTGACTTGTACCCCACATCTCTATAATAAAATGTTTTAAAGGCATAGAGTGGGAAATTGGATAAAGAAACATTATCTACTTTTCCTTTGCCTTCAGAAAACCCGTCTCACTGTAAATGACACAGGCTCAAGGTAAAAGGCAAGACAAAGAACTTCCAGGAAAATACAAACAAAAAGAGTAGGAGTAGCTATTCTTATATCAGACAAAACAGACTTTAAACCAATGAAAGTTAAAAAGGACACTGCTTTGAGAGCTTTTCTGTCCTCTCAATAATCCTGGTTTAAAAAAAAGGGGGGACACTGAAGGACACCATATGCTGATAAAAGGCTCAAACCATCTTCAAGAAATATCTATCTTGAATATAATATGTATTCCGAGCATAGGAGCATTCAGATTTATAAAATGATTGTTAATTAAACCAAGAGGACATAGACAGCCATACAATTATAATCAGAGACTTTATAATGCCTCACCAACAGCCTTAGATAATTGAGGCAAAAACTAATAGGAA
>CAUYQG010253598.1:0-21115 GCA_963574415.1 Tarsius wallacei
ATTTCTGAAAGAACTAGAAATTGACCTTCCATATGACCCAGCAATTCCCCTATTGGGAATATACCCGGAGGAACTCAAATCATTCTACAAAAAAGATACCTGCACACGTATGTTTGTTGCAGCTCTATTCACAATAGCAAAAGCATGGAACCAACTATGTTGCCCATCGAAGCAGAACTGGATAAAAAAAATGTGGTACATAAACACAATGGAATATTATGCAGCCATAAAGAAAGACAAACATACGGACTTCGCATCGACTTGGATGGATTTGGAGTTGATCATACTCAGTGATCTATCACAGAAACAAAGAACAGAGTACCATATATTCTCACTTATAAGTGGAACTTGAACAATTATAATACCATAAGAAAAGGATTGGCAGTAGTGGGGAAATGTCAGGGGAGGGGAGTAGGATTGGCAGTTTAGGGAAACTGCTAGGGGAAGGTGGGGCATACCTCATAAAAAAGGTTACCTGCATAATCAGTGTTTGTATACTTAACCCTGAATTGTATCCCACATCTTTATAATAAATTTTGAAAAAAAGAAATATTAAAAGGCAAACAATGCCTCCTCAAAAAAAATAATAATAATAGCATAAGGAAAGGTGTGTATGTGTGTGTGTATGTATGTTTTTATATAATTCCTATCAGAAAAGGGAAAGGAATATACAGTCATACTCAGTTGAGTAAAAAGGAAAAAAAAGAAAAAGTATAAAAATGTGTTAAACATATTAATTTCTAAGTACTGAGTTTAAAATTTTATATATTTTATTTTTCTCATTTTTTTACAGCATCATTTCAGTTTCCTTGTATTCTCATTTTACAGGAAACTAAGGGTCAGAAAGACAAAGTAAATTGGCTAAGGTCATACGGCTGGTAGGTGATGAGAGTGAATCTACAATTTGGATCTATTTGGAAGCAAAGTTATGTGGCTACATTGCCTCCACACAAGAAGCAGCATGAACATCCAAAAAGTGGTCTTTTAAGGCATAAAATAGACTCCAATTTTGTTACATTCTGAATGCCTTTTAATAAACTCATAAAGTACAACTTTTTTTTATTTTGGAAATTTTTTTTAACTAAAACAAAGCAACAACAACAACAAAAACCTTTTGGGCATCTCACAGAGCTCAGAAGAATGTGCTAAATTCAGAATAAAAAGAATAGAAACAAGTGTACAAAATAAATGTTAAAAGGCTAAAGGTCCTGAAAACTGTATTTGTGATTCTATTGAACTTAAAACATTAGAAGTGTATAACTTGAAAACACAAAAAATACTTGTCACAGTTGAGTCTATAGATGTATAGTTACATTGCCAAAGGGCATGATTCAGTTGAGATATCAGATTGTTGAAAATGTTAATAGTGTTTTCCACTTCAAAAACATCTTGAAACACTCCAGAGACTGTCCAAATAGAAAGGGTAGAATTTGTTGGGGGTGGAAAGGGGAAAAGTCATCTTTAAAAAAAAATTTTTTTCACTGCAGTACTGATCTCATATAATAAATATGTTCTATGTCTTTAATTTGCTTTTTAAGAAAAATTTCCTAGTAAGTAAAGGTCTCAAATGGCATATATGTATAGATTATATTTACAAGAATTCAGTCTTTAGTGATGCAAAACAAGTTAACATAGACAAATGATGATGGGAAAAATGAGTTGGAAATGAATTGTTCTTTCACTCTGCAACTGAAATCATTCAGGATCTTAATTTAGCTGAGTGCTCAGGGTATGGTTAGATCAAAGATTTGGTGGCTTCCAAAATGAGAACATCTTACCAAATTCAGAAAAAAAGACACTTTCCTGGACATTCGTAGTGGAGTCTTACTATTTTTCTGAGACACCTAATTTTTCAAACCTTGCCTGTTATAAAAGGAGGAAAGTATTCCCTGCTCAGGAGTAATCTTCAATTTACATTGTAAGTCTTTTAAGACTCTTATTGTGTGGCATAGTCTTAAACACAGCTGGTACCTAGTTGGTATTTGTGGAATGAACCTTGATAATTGCACCTTTCACCAATAAACATGTGATTGCTATATTCAAACGAAGTTGACCACACAACCCCATTGCATGTCTTGTTATTGCAGCAGATAACATGGAGGTGATGCTTTAACATCGTCATTAAGATAATTGACTTCAGAGTTAAGTGCTTGACTTTTGACCCTAACTCCACCTAGTAGTTTCTAACCTTGGGCAGATAATATCTTATTCCTTAGCTATCATTTTTTTCAAAGTGGGGATAATAATAATAGATAGAATTTTTCTTTAGGTTCAAATAAGATAATATAGGCTAAATTACATGGAATATTGTCTGGTATAAAAGCACTTGATGAGTATTAGCTATGATTTTATGATGATTCAAATTTTAAGCTCCAGAATATAACTTTCATGAGGGGAGTAATAGTTTATGCCCAGTTTACTACTGCATTCTGTGCCTAGAACACAGAAATATCTCATAGCAAGTTTCAAATAAAAACGAATTGAATTATGAGTCAATAAATTTACTGTAGTGGAGTTTTTCATTTTTATCAGTCTGAAAATTGCAATTAAGATAGTAGACTGGGACACAGGCAGGAAATACCTTTTAATATGAAATACAAACTCCAAACAATACCTTAAGAGAAAAGTTTTCCCATTAGTAAAAGATTATTTATTCCATTATATTGGTTTAACTTGAGTTGTTTAGAACATATTTTGAAAGACAAAACAAATATTTGTAACTCTTTAGAAGTGCACACATTAGGAAAAGTGAAGAATTCCTTACTGATATAATGGTAATTAATTAGATCTCCCTACTCAAAGAAACTGTACATTTATAAATGTAAAGAAGTCATTATGCTGATATTTTCTAAGATTCTCATAAATGCAGGGATTCATGTTACTTTTTCAAAATGTGTTATTTAAACATTAAGGATTTGTGTATGTTTTTACTCTGGTATAATTCATTTAATGCCTGCTTCACTCCACTTCTATCTCAAAATATCAAATCAAATGTTCATTAATACCATCTATTCATATGTACTAAAACAATATGTTGTTTAAAGAAAATATTTTTAATCATACTATAACAAGAATGGTACCTCCTTGAACTTTTCCATTGTACTAACTTCATATTTTCGTGTGTAATGACTTTTTCATTATCTTTGCAATGTCATACATATGTTATATATTAGCACTTACCAAAGACAGTTCTTGCTGGTACAGACTCTCTGTTGAGCCAGAAGGAGACTTGGGATAGAATAACTGTCATTATGCATGGCAGGTAAGTTTGAATAACAAAGTAGCCAATCTTTCTCTTCAAGTGGAAATGAGTGGTCATAACAACATATTCTCCTGAAGGTGAAACAGATAGTGAGGTTGAACAACTTGACCTTGAAAAAGGTTACCTGTAAGGTTTACTATGAGCAGCTAAGGCTTGGAAGTTAAATGCATCTTTCTCCATGTGACATCTAGATCATGTAGAGAAAAGATTTTATTTAGACATGGAAAGAAATATTTTTAACACACACCAAAGTGACTTTGAGAATGAGATTGAGGTGCTAGAGTCATCAAAGATATTCTTACCTCCTAATTCGAATACATCATATATTTAGAAAGCACATCTGAGCTATGTTTGCAGATTGGCTTTAATGACTGAGAAGACAATGAGCTAAATACTGTGACATACATCAACGAATCAGAAACAGATCAGAATCCCAGTATGTCCATTACATGACAGATCCACAATATCTACCAAAGAAGCTTTGGTGTGCAGATCAGGACAGTCTAATTCTAGCTCCAGCACTTCCTTAAGTATCTTTCTGGTCTCTGATGAGTAACTTAGCTTGGCCTAATCTACAAAATGAGGAGGGTGGGGTATAATCCATTGTTCCTCAACATTTATGTTAAGCATCACCTGGGAAACTTTTGAAAAATGTAATTTCTCAAATCCCACCTAGATTCACAAAACCTACTTTGAACTACTAGGAGAATCTGCACTTATAACCAGTTTTTGTTCCAGGCCTGGTCTGGGAAAAAAATGAACTAGTTAGGCACTGTCTATGGTCCTTAAACACTCCAAATTTCTTTTTCATTTAGACTGATGAAGCAGTAGACACACAACCCAAGTTACAGCGGGGACTTATTTTTATTTGCTTTATATTTTTGCAGTTACAAATCTTAGCATTGTTCAGCCTTATAAACTCAGAATACATAGGCTATTTGTGGGTGGTTGAGAGAGTGATAGATGTATTCTAGTTAACAAAGCATCATTCATATTTCTCCTTCCTTTTACTTCCAAATTTTGTCCTACTTGACTTTACACTTTTATCTCAGGCTATGGACATCTGACTTCAGTCCCTATAGTGTGACTACAACTGCTCAGGATGTTTAATCTTAATAACTAATGCCCCTTTCTCAGTCTTCAAGCTGCCTACTCACCTTCTTTACAGATTTAAGTAATGACTGTCCCTGCCTCATATGGATAGCAGACCATAATTTCCATTTTGCTTTATCCCTTATGCTTAATTTACTTTTATAGCTCACTGATTATTTCAATAAGACATTATTTATTGAGTTATTTATATTTGTCAGGCACTTTTTTCCTTTTTCTTTAAAGTAAATGTAGAGGTTCCTTTAAAAATGAGGTATAATTCTGTCCTCAGCTCTCTTCCTTACTGTTTCTTGACTCTAACAAGGAATTCTTCATCTCACCCCATTCCTATGTTATCTTTATCTAGATGTGCAGATGGTAGCAAAATCTACATCTATAAGTGACCACATCCTCAAAATAATTATCTGTGTTTCCAAATCTAGACCAGACAATATCTATCTCACATACACTGGTTTTTCATTGACATCACCATCTAAATTTGATCCAGACTTTCATCAGCTAACTTTCTTACAAAAGAATGACCGGCACATGGCAGTGCTTCTTCTTCACTGGGATTCCATTTTAATAACACTGTCATCTATCTATTCATTCAGGTTGAAAACTTAGAATAAATTCTTGGATGTTAGGTGATACTTTAGAAAGAGAGAAGAAGTCAGTTGATCATCACACTTTCCATTTCACCTGTGCAGTATCTCTGATTCTATCTACTCTTATCTTATAGTCACTGTGCTTATCTCCTTTGTAGGTTTATTATAATATCCTATTAACTGTCTTGTTTGCCTCTAGTCACATTCTAATTAAAATTTCCCTAAATTTTGATATAGAGTGATCTTGCACTAATTTTATGCAATCATGCCACTAATTTTCTTACATACTTCAATAGATTCCAGTTATCTACATCAGAGTTTCTAAGTCTTAGCACTATTGGCATTTTGAAACAAATAATTGTTGGTTGTAGGTGACTGTCCTATGTACTGAAGGATGTTTAGCAGCATTCCTGCCCTCTGTTATAATATAAAGAGTCTCCAGTCTACACAGTAACAAGCAAATTCTAACCTATAATTGCGACTATTCACCTCGTAGCACTCATAAGCATTGCATTTCCATGTCTTTCTATACATTTTCAAGTTTCAATATCTTGGCCTAAAAAATGTCTTTGACATTTTCTGTGGCTGAATATTTTGTTCATCTATAGTTTGGGATCAGCCCAAGTACTAGGTCTTCAGTGAAATAGAAAGAAATGTCTTGCAGAGGAAAATACATTAGCATTGGAAGCAAGTGAACTTGAATCCAAAGTCCAGATCTGCTATTTTCTTGCTGTGTGGCCTTAGGTAACTCACTTAAACTCTCTTGGTTTTCCTATTTGTAAAATAGTCAGAACTATAATATGGAGAGGATAAAGTATATTGACTCTAAGATCATACTACCAGAGGTGTCAAAAAAATGTATACACATTTTAAGAGATGTTGAATTCAATTATGGTAGCAATGTGTAGTATGACATTCATGCAAAAGATGGTGTTAATCAAATGAATGCTAGCATCACCATGCAATAGGCAGGACAGTCAAAGAAAATGGAAGAAAGAAAGAAAGAAAGACTGCTTGAGTTTCTAGCCTGTCCTACAAATTTCAGACTTGCCAGCCCCACAGTCACATGGACCCCATTCTTTAAAGCAAATCTCTTTGTATGATGATATATATCTAATGGAATTTATATATCTATGTCCTATTGATTACACAGTTGGATTTTCTCTGATACTCTATGTATTGGCAGTTATCTCGGTTTCCCTCTAAGGAACACTGTGAGGGAAGAGGGGACATTTTTTAGCCCTTATTTCCAGTTAAGGAAACAAGTCTAGCATAGGGGTGACTCTGTGACTCTCAGGGATTATAAAGCCAGAGGAGGCAGTGCCATGCACACCTGTCTTCTGGTCTCTTGATCGGGTCTCTGCAGGGCCGTGCTACCAGCCACTGAGAGACCAGGAGCTAGGAGTCAGGGCCCACCCCTGGAGTGGAGCTGGGTTGAAGAGAGAGTGGTAGGAATGTCGGTTCTCCAGAGTGACTCAGTGAATATAAGTCCTACACAATAGGGACCAGCCCTTTGCAAGTGAGTCCCCATTTGATTAAATAGAAACTCATTTTATTTCCTAGATCACACCTTTGCACAGCTGTGGTGTTCAGTGTCTCCTGCCACTTTATCTTGCCCGTTGGTTTTATAAATGATCTCAGTCGTGACTCTGAGCTACTAATTAAGTCTGCTAAATACTGTGAGTTTTCTGCCTCCAGTGGTGATGCAGAAATCAAGACTTTCTCTGGTAAGTGACTAATTTATCTGAATATATTAATTATTATTACATGAACTGTCAGTGCTTTTAAAATATTCTTAAGAACATTTTAAGAACACCTTGATAATGAAACATCTTCCCCTGACTGTCCTCTTTGTGGTCAGGAGAATGTCTCACCCCAAAAGAAAGCCTCCTTCTGTGTTAGATACATCAAAATATGGACTCAGATAATTAGAATGAGTGAAAGAATGTGCTTACTTGTTTGTATCAGTGGGGAGTGGCTAGGTTACATCACAGTAACAAACAGCTCCCCAAAGTCAGCAGCTTAAAGCAACAAACATTTTTTTCTTGTTTGTGTTCCATATTACAACGGTCTCTTCAGGGTCATTCTCGTACTGGGACCCAGGCTGACAAAACATCTTCCATCGGTGCATTTTTCATTGCTGTGGCAGAGGGAATGGGCACGCTGGGGTCACTCCCATGGGCTGAGTTCAGCAGTGAAGTGCAGCCCTTCTACTTATAGTTCATTGGCCAGAACGGGTCACATGGTCCTGCCAATCACAGAGGCCCAGAAACGAGATCTTTTCATATACTCAGAAAGCAGAGAGCTGGAAATATTTAGGGTGTAGTATTAATGACTACCACAACACTGTATTATTCTTAGTAATTATACCTCTCTCTCAAACCAGATTGCAAACTCCTCAAGACAGTGGGCTATCTATTACAGTTATCCCTTGGTATCCACAGGGATTGGTTCCAGGACTTCCAGGGATATTCAAATCTGTGGATGCTCAAGTCCCAGTCCTTAATCTAAAATGATATTTGTATATAATTTACACCATTCCTATGTATACTTCATCTCTAAATTATTTATAATACCTAAATTGTATGCAAATAGTTGGCATGCTGTATTTTAATTTGTATTATTTTTTATTGTATTGTTATTTTTATTTTTAAAAATATTTTCGACTTATCTGTGGTTGGTTGAATCCATGGATGGGAACCCAAGGTACAAGGGTTAGCAGTATACTCTTTGTAACCCCAATGCCTATGCAATCTTCCACAATATCTGAAGGTGATCAGTAAATGACTGATGAATGAATAAATGAATGTCCTTTCACTGGTTTCCCCTTCATCTCTGATTTTGTTTTACATGAAGGGAAATAGTTCCTTCGCTGTAAGTAACCTTAGATCCTGTTGGTGAAGTTTGGGGACTTTTTAAGATAGAGCCCAAAAGAGCCCCTGCTGGAGTGTTAATGGCAAACTCAAGACTAGTGCTCAAGTGTCACTCGAGGCATGATTTTGCCATCTTAATATCTTAGGCCTGCTCTGTTCTGCCACTGTGTGACGGAGGTCAGATCAGGACTCTTTGTTTGAAAACATATCTCCCTGGTTGGCCCATTCAAGTGACTGAAATTTCACCATTAGAGAACAGTTTGCAAGAGTGAGGGAGTGATCGCTTTTAATACTCAGCCCCCTGCAATGAGCTGACACATTCAAACTTTCAGAGGAAAAAGTTTGATTAAACCTCTCCGATGAGGCGGCGGCCATCTAAAGAGTAAGAGACTGAGGAAGCCCACGTGGGCATAGAAGGATCCATGTGGACAGGGTTGGGAGAGCCTATGTGAGGTGCAGGCTGTGAGGCTAGCATATGGCAGATGGGGCTGCTGCCTGGGCAGAAGGCAAGGATATGCTAGAAGGAAGGCTCTGGAATGAACTGTGCCTCCCTCACAGTGATGTCAGGGGTGGCAGCGGGCCAAGGTCATGTGCCAATGGGGCAGAGAAGCACAGCCTGGTGTACAAGGGCGCCAGGAAGAGGGTCTGAGGCAGGACAGAATGGTCAGGCTCTGAGAGAGATGGGCCTGGCACAGATTCCAGCTCCAGCACATTCCTTGCTATGTGATTGGTGTGCTCTTTATTTTCTCTGAGTCTCAGTTTTATCTACTACCAAGTGGGATTAGCTACATCTCATAAGGCCTTGTGAAGATTTAGGAGGTATGGGATATTTAGGGATATGTGTAAAGCGGGAGCTTGGTGCACAGCAGAAACACATACTCAATGAACGGGAGCATCCTTTTACCTTTTCTCCCGCTCCATCTCCCTTCTAACCCACTCCCTCAGACACACACACACACACACTCTCTCTCTCTCTCTCTTGCTTTAGGAGTCTTTTGTTTGTTTGTTTTTGAGTTGGAGTCTCACACTGTCGCCCAGATTGGAGTGCAGTGGCCGCTCCCGGCCACCGCAGCCTCGACCTGCCGGGCCCCGGCGATCCTTCCGCCTCAGCCTTCCAAGTAGCTGGAACTACAGGCGCGCGCTACCACGCCCGGTTAATTTTTTGATTTATTGTAGAGATCAGGTCTCACCAAGTTGCCCAGGCAGGTCTCGAACCCGTGGGCTCAGGCAATTCACTCACCTCAGCCTCCCAAGGCGCGGGATTATAGGCTGAGCCACCGAGCCCGGCTGCTTTAGGAGTCTTTAGATCACTGTTTCTTCAATTTTTTGACCACACCCACAGTCAGAAATTCATTTCAACAAAGCCACATGTGGCTGGTGGGCAAAACAGGTGCACACATTGGACACCACCTCATCAGTTTGTATATACAAGAACGACCAACCCTGTCCTGCATCACCAGAGGAACTCCTTTGAAACCATGCCAAGAAATTGAGGGAGGAGGTTCATAGCAGCATTGTCAGTAAATCCCCAATCTGGAGCAAACTCCACATCCATCAGTCATGGGGCGATACACATGTTGTGGTGTAATGGTGGGAAAGAATGCCACGCAGCAGTGAAAATGCGTGAATTACAGTCGCACACATGTACACAGGGAGAGATCTTAGAACCATGACTGCAGCAGGAAGCAAATCTTGGAAGAGCAAGTTACATAGCACTCAAAGACAGGCCACACTAAACTCTATTTTTCCTAATGGGCACATGAGTGGTAAAACCATAAAGAAAAGCAAGGGATTCTTTTTTTTTTTTTTTTTTTTTTGAGTTGGAGTCTCACTCTGTCACCCAGACTGGAGTGCAGTGGCCACTCCCGATCACCGCAGCCTCGACCTGCTGGCTCCGGCGATCCTTCTGTCTCAGCCTTCCAAGTAGCTGGAACTACAGGTGCGCGCTACCACGCCTGGCTAATTTTTGATTTATTGTAGAGATGAGGTCTCGCCAAGTTGCCCAGGTGGGTCTCGAACCCGCGGGCTCAGGCAATCCAATCTGCTCACCTCAGCCTCCCAAAGCGCGGGATTGCAGGCTGGGCCACCAAACCTCTTATCATAAAAGTCAGGATAGTGGCTGCCTCTGGGGGAGGGAAAGAAGGTGGGGGCGGCAGGTGAGGAGGATTTAAAGATGGCTTCCAAGGCACTGGCTCTGTTCTAGCTCTCAACTGTAGCAGTGAGGATGCAAGTTCCTGCTGGATTAGACACTAAAATAGATACACTGTATAGTCGCTGCTGGACATTTCATATATTTCACAATAAAAATGAAAGTTACAATACAAACAGAAATACATTACACGTCTCACCTCAACATACACATTCATATATCTGTGTGTATGTAGAAACACAAAAACAAAAATTTCACGAAAAATCTACCTTTATTACATGAAGGACACTCATACTTTATTCCTATTCTATTTGTTTCCATTTTATTTTTTTAATACAAGTTGTAAACTACTAACCAAAACAATTTCAGAACCCACTAGTGGATTACAACCTACAGTTTAAGAACACTGATTTAGTCTAATGATAAATACCAATATTACACTTTGCTTAGATCAGAAAGGCTATGTGAATATTTGGTAAAGTCCAAGGTAGCAAGGACAACCCTTATTCTTGAAAGGGATTTACCTCTTTTGATCTGACATTTGCATTTCAACAGTAAGCTTTTTCTCTGGGAAGCCTGTCCAGTAAGTGACTGCTGGTTATTGTACTGCAGATTCAGGCATCCTTACCATCGGATTCAAACAGCTGAGGGGGGACAAAAATAAAAGACCTTATACAATAGTTTGGGGGCTGTTTCTGGGGTGGAATAAACAGTATTGCCAATTGCCTAGAGACAAAGTGTATCATCAGGAAATAAGCAATGGAAACTATTTACAGGTGCAGCAGGGAGTGAGAATTGCAGCAGGCACACCTGAAGGACAAGGAATGCTGAGACAAAAATGGAGCTGTAATCGAGCATCTCATGGTAGAACACTTTGTTCAGGTGCCGTCCTGTTGAGGTTGGCAAATTATGTGGTGGGAGCAGCTTGTGGACAAAGAGCCGCTCACTGGCCAGATAACAGAGTGGTGGTAGAAACAATCAATAGACAACAGGCACACACTCCCTTCAGTGCCTAAATTACTAAGTGCGTTCCTCCCCAGTGCTTCAGTCTTAGCCTTGCTTTTCAGGTTGAGGATGACCCTGGGTACAGCAAGCCATCACTCATGACTCAAATCCATGTGAATCACGCTTTTGCTCAAAAAACACCAGACACCAGCTTGGATGGTCTTGTGCCTTTCAGCATCCCTGGGATAAAAGCCTTGCTGCCCCCTGGCCGTCCTGAAGACTCGCAAGTTCAGCAAATGTGACTCCCACACAGGTTCTAGAACTCAGCTAGGTCAGAGTGGGAGCCCAGGGGTGCTGTTTTCAGGGTCCCCTGCTCATCCAGCAAAATACCACGTGGGCTATATCAGATGGTTTCTGTCCTGGGTTGGTCTCAGATCCTTCTCCAGAGAGAGACTAGTGGAGGGAAGGTTCTGGCTGCTTCTACGTAGTTTGAGCCTCCTCAAGTCAAGCTTTGAAAAGGTGCATGGATGGAGCATCTGGGTGTTACCCTCCGCTCTGGGAGAAGTCAGAGTTAACTGCTGCCCAGTTCTCACATCCAACCACAAGAAGGTAGAGCACAGAGCGTAACCCTAATAAACACCGGCTGGTGGATGGGGTCAGAACCTTCAGCGTGAGTTGCCAGTAGGCAAGGAAATCGTCTGGGCTCCAGATGGTCTCCGTGGTGATGTCGGATCACCAGAGTGTATCCTAATTGTAGGGGTGGGCTGTGGCAGGATAAGGGCAGGAATGGAAGTCAATGAGGAAGAAGAAACCATAACACTCTTACTTTCCCCGATTTTCTCCACAGTCTCTGAAAATGTCCAGCCAGAATAATAAAACTTGGGTTCTCAAGTTCCTTTCATTGCACAGTTCCTCTTCCTAGGCAGTGAGCAGAAACGTTCTGCAATGCAACTGGCACTCTACAAATCTTTTGTCACCTTATACGCAGAGGACAAGACAGTCCCCAGGTGCAGCCAGCTGAATAGTATATACTCAGGGGCTTAGTTTTGTGCCAGGGTACAAGCAATGCAGAAAATTAGGAGCATTCTGTCCTCCAAAAATGTCCACGAAGTAGTGTCTGCTGAGTTGACAAGAGATGAGTCCTTTTCACCCCCCAGAAAATTGTTAGTGCTTCTTTCTTTGCTTGTGTTGTGGGTACACTGTAGTGTGTGTGTGTGTGTGTGTGTGTGTGTGTGTGTGTGTGTGTCTTTGTTTACTCATAAATTGAAGAGAAAGACCAAGTTTCAGAGAGAACGTCCAGAAATGAAAGGAGACACAAACGTTGGCATAATCAGGAACCAGGTATTAACTCTCAGGGAGGGAGTTTTAGCTCACGGTCCCTTCTTCCTAATTGCCAAGACTCTTGGCTACTAGCCTAGTCTCTAGAACAGTATTGCCACCTCTAACCTACTTTATAGAGAGGACTCATATAAACATTTCTGGTAGCCACTAAAAGGAGAATCAAGGCTTGAGAAGAAGTAGGCCATAAAAGCTTTATTAAACAAAGACAATGTTTCACAGTAGGTGCACACATCTTCATACACATGGAAATTAAGCTGCCATGGCTTTTTCCTGTTCTATTTGTAAATGCACCCAAATGGTGGTGAGCCATGAGCACATCCAATCTAATTATTGAATAATAAATAAGCATTGAGTCAGGACAGACTATGTGAGAGAAAAAAGCCAACAGGCTGAGGCAGCACCTTCCCGGGGCAGTACAAAAGCAGGTTAAGACAGATCTAGGAGGAAATATTAGGATAACCCTCTATAGATTTCCCGACCTTGGCATTTATCCAGGACATGCGTTCACCAAGCAAACAAACTCCTACATACACACCTAGCACACACCATTAGCCTCTGTGCTGCCCTAAACTAGCTTGCAGAAATCACACTGGTTGTTTTAGCTCAGGCTTAAGACAGCCGTTGGCCGCGGCAGGCCAATTGTCTTAAGTACTTCGACCATCACAAAATTGGATGGATTCCGGCTTCAGTATCAATCAGCTTCTTCACCAGGAAAAAAAGAAACTGTGTGTGGAGGAGGGAAGATAATTAGGTTATTGAGTTGGAAGAATTAACATAATGGAAGGGATCGAGGGGCTACATAAAGTGTATGAATTCATTGCCGGATATAACTCATTCCTTGAAGCTTTTTTCCCCTTTATGACTCTTGGCAGACTTGACTCCGTGATTTGGGGCAAGGTGTGAGGCTCCATTTAAATCTAAGGTAGGAGAGGGTAGAGCTCCTTCACCAAAGAAAGAGCTATGGCAACAATGAGTAGAGAAGGAATGGCAGGTGCCTGTGAGGACACGCATAGCTCACACTTCTTGGGGGAGCTCAAGGAAGAGGCACTACCAATTAGAGGGGCAACCTCTCCCTCCCAGAAGCTTCTCAGGAATGCTATTGTCGCTGTTAGTAGAAACACCCAGAACTTGCCTTTGACCGTGCTCTGTTGGGTCCTGGGAGAGGAAAGGGGAGGAAGGCCAGTTAGTTGGGGTGCATTCTCTTAATGTTATTAGTAGCAGCGAACTACTAGGGTGTCATTTAGAAATGGAAGACAGTCTCTATTTTCGTCCACAATACAAAACAGTTCCACACAGAAATTGATGGAATAGTCATCCGTATTCATTTTACATACTTAGCATTGTACCCTGTACCCAGGCCTTTGGGAAAGGTTGTGACTGATGATTAAAGGAGAAGAAGGGAAGGGGGAAGGAGTGAGGGAGATGGAGAAGGAGGAGAAGGAGAAGAACAACAACAACAACACAACAACAATAACTGAGGGAGGAAGGGGAAGAGATGTTGATGATGATGGCCTGGAATGGCATGGTGCATTCCTTTCTGCATAAAGGGATGGATTAAATGGCCTGTACTATTCCTTGTAACCTGTTAAAAACTACTTTACTCTCCCACTCAGTCCAAAAATTCTACAAATATGAGTATTTTACCTTTTGGTGTTGGGCATATAATAGTTGAATAATAAGTATCTATTGACTGACTTTATGAATCCATCTAGTAGATTGTAAGTGGAAAGATTAAACCGACCCACCCACCATCAGACGGCTTGTAAACAGTGGAGTGCAAAAAGAAATTGATTAGGCAGAGTCCTAGACGGAGAACAAGTCCTTGAATAATGAGTGTTTTCGATTTCATTGCTAAGTCCACCTTTTCTGCTGGGAGGGGAAGAGTAAGAAAGCATCAAAGCTACAAAGTCAAGTCTAACTCCTTTTTTGACAAGGGAGAATCAAACACAACCACTAAACCATTAGGAGTTTGAAAAATTAGTTTTTGGTTTTCTTAGCTCCAACTTATTTTCTCTGTCAATAGAAATGAATTCTGAGTGTCTGCTGTTTATGCATTCATGCAATCATCCTTTCTTTTTTTTTTTTTTCTTTTTTTGAGTCGGAGTCTCACTCTGTCGCCCATGCAGGAGTGTAGTCGCATGATCTTGGTTCACTGCAACCTCCACCTCCTGGGCTCAGGTGACCCTTCCGCCTCAGCCTCTGGAATAGCTGGGACTACAGGCACACACCACCATGCCTGGATAATTGTTTTGATGTTTTGCAGAGATGAGGTCTTGCTGTGTTGCCCAGGCTGATCTCAAACGCCTGGGCTCAAGTGATCCTTCTGCCTTGGAGTCCCAAAGTGCTGGGATTATGGGTGTGAGTCATTGTTTCTGCCTGATTCTGTTTTTTTAACTGGACAACTACTAGGTGCTGTCCATTGTCCTTGCCAAGACAATTTAGAAACTGGTGGTGCCCTCAGGGAGCTTACAATCTAGTAAGAGTCTTAGAAGTATTTATATAGGTATTACTACAACCCAAGGCAGAATAAGGTGAGTGTCCTAAGAGAGAAACAAATAATAGCTAGCAGGTGCTGTGAGGTGGCACAGATGTAGCAAGAGAGGAGTCTGTCATCTCCATTGTTGCCTAGGATGGGGAGAGGAAAGGGGGCCACCAAGATGCTGAACCCCAGGGCCTGAAGCAAATCTGACACTGCATGTGTATGGCCCATGTGTCACCTTCCTGCCTCAACCCCCTCCTGTCCTCACTGGATCCACTCTTGGCTGCCTCTTTAAGAAACAGAGTGACTCTAGGCCTTCTGCTTTGTGTTTTCAGGGTCCAAAAGTCTGAGATGACTTTTGTGTACTTAACATTTGTACAGTCAGGAGACTAAATCTCTGATTACAAGTCAGCAGTCCAAGAAAAGAATAGGGTAACAAGCTTATATGCTGACATTTCTGCAGTGTCCAATCTGAAAAGTGCTGGCTGTTTTCTAGGTTATCTATTCTATGAGCATTCAAGGTGAAATGTCCCAGCGTTATCAAGAAATAGCATCATTTCAAGCCCTGCCATTACATACACTAAAAATATCAAGTCTCAGGGTCTGCAAAGAGGAGAGAAGAAAAATCAACCCTCCTTGCTAAAGCGTGTGCGTGCATGCACACACACACATACACACACACCCACCCCTCAAGGTTCCTCAATGCTACTTTTGTTTATATTCATGACGTCTGGTTTTTGCCATTAGCCCCAGAACTTCCTTGATATGTTTAGGTTAACAGACCTCAAAGAAATACTGTTTTTATGATAATGTGGGTGGCAGGGCCTCTTATGGAATTGAATGGCTGCTTCACGTCACTGCAGCACACCATCCAGACTCTTTACAAACAGTTATCTGGTGTTGGCGTCTGTGAGGATTTTCTTTTTTATAGGAGAGAAAGAAAATCAATCTGAGAGGTTAACATTGATGTTAAAATGCCAGTGGAGGGTGAAAAATAACAGAGATAATGCTGCAAACAATTTTCTTCCCCAGATGCCCTCATGAGCCTCAAGCAAACCTGGCATCTGCCTTCTAATCAGGGTGGGCAGATCACAGGGTGGCAAATAATTTGTATCTAAGAAAGGCACTTTCCTCTTTTTAAAACATACAAATAAGTATATACTCAATGTATAAAAGAGAAAATACAGATAAGTAAAAAGAGATAAAACAACCAATCAAGACGGGCTCGGTGGCTCAGCCTGTAATCCCGCGCCTTGGGAGGCTGAGGTGAGTGGATTGCCTGAGCCAGCGGGTTCGAGATCCGCCTGGGCAGGCGAAACCTCATCTCTACAATAAATCAAAAAAATTAGCCAGGCGTGGTAGCGCACGCCTGTAGTTCCGGCTACTCAGAAGGCTGAGGTGGAAGGATCGCCAGAGCCCAGCAGGTCGAGGCTGCGGTGGCCGGGAGCGGCCACTGCACTCCAGTCTGGGCAACAGAGTGAGACGCCAACTCAAAAAAAAAAACAAAAAAACAACCAATCAAAATTTTGCTACCCAGAGAAAATCCCTGTAAATATTTTGGCATATGCCAATCAAAACTTGCTTGTGTATATTTTCATGAAATTGTTTTTACATACAATATTCCTGGACCTAATTTTCCCTTTAATATATCATGAATATGCTTGCATATATATACACACACACACATATATATGTATTCATTATACATATATATATATACACAAACACATGCACATCATCAGTTTATTATTTTTAATGATTAAATAATATTCTATTCTCAAGATAGACTATAATTTACTTATTTGATCCTGTATATTGTTGAACATTTGGTTTGCTTGCAGTTTTTGCTATTAAAAAAATACCCTAGCAAGTATCCTTATACATACATTTTTGCATTCTTACCTTTAATTTTCCTAGGATAAGTTCTGTAGAGTGGAATTGCTAGGTACATACACATTTTTGAAGCATTTGCTATGTATTTTCAAAGTATACTCTAGGATTATGATTTGCACTTTTAGCAACAAAGTCTAAGAGAGCCTCTCTTCCTAGACCCATGAGAGATACCTTTTAAAATCCTGAGTAGCATCTTTGCCCTTGGACTTCCATGCAGGCACATGCTCCTTTTCTGATAGCAGATGCAGAAAGAGCTCTGCATCACTCAGGGGCACCACACAAAGAGAGATGGGCAGGCAACCATAGGCTGTAGGAAAACTGAGACAGTACCTAGTGAAATTTTGCTCAGAAGAAAGAAAAAGTGTAAGGTGTCATCCTGAGCTCTGCGACTCAGTTCTCTTTCCGTTCTTTCTGTTTTAAGAAGCCATGCCTTGTGTTTATATAGCATCGCTCTTCAGAGAAAGTTATATTACCCCATTAAGGTCTTGGTTCCAACCTTTCCAGGTTCAAGTAGAATCGACACTTGGGTGCTTTTATGTAAATGAAAGCATTTCCGCTACCGTCTTTAGCATAGGTCTGATGATTTGCTTCACTATGACTTGCTTAAAGGCAGGGTGAAGGGTTAAGCCTCTGGCCCCGTGTTCACTACTCCCTTTAAATGTTTTCCTCTTTCACTGAATAGGTAATAGATTGGAGTAAGTTTATATAAACCCCCAAATCTGTGGTAGAAGTACTCTTTTTGACATTATTTTTGGTTTCCACTTTTGTTGCCCTTGTCCTTTGCTTTATTTCCTCCTGATGAAGCACAAATAAAGAAAAACTAAGATTTGGTCCCAGCTATTTTACAGATATCATGTCATTAACTGCATCAGAAAGACCCTATTTATTGTGTGGGCGACTCGGGACCATGATCATTAACTTCTCAGGAGGATCTCAGGACGAGAATTCCTGACATTGGACCATGCCCTAAGGGGCCCTGTAATGGTTATTATGTCAATTTGGCTAGGCTGTGGTACCTAGATATTTGGTCAAACACTAGTCCAGATATTCTGTGAAAGTTTTTTATAGTTATTCCTGTTGAGATGAGCATTAGTAGGCTTTGAGTAAAGCAATCACCCTCCATAATGTGGATGGGCCTCATCCAATCCTTTGAAGGCCTTCTTAGAAAGAGACTGATCTCCCTTGAAGAAGAGGAAATTCTGCAGATAGCCTATGACCTTGGGTCTCCAGTCTGCCAAACTACCCTGCAGATCTTGGACTTGCTAACCTCCCCAATCACTTGAGTCAATTACTTCACTCACTGTCTCTCATATATACATATATGTTTACATACATATGTGTTTACATACATATATACATGTATATACATATACATATACATACATATATGTATGCATACATATAGTATATACTGTTGGTTCTCTTTCTTTGGAGAACCCTGACTAACACAGGCTCATTGCCCATTTGTAGCAGAACTTTCTGCTCAGGCTTTCTACCATACCTAGTCTCACTTTTAAGTCCAAGAAACAAGCGCAGGCGAGCTCCATTCCTTCCCTTGCTCGAATGAGGGTGATAACAGTAGTAATACTCTGGATGCTGCACAAAAGCCATAGCCCAACCAGGAGGCTGGCCTCGACACCCCTGTTCACAGAAGAGGAAGCTAAGGCCTGGAAGGCTGAACTCACTACCTTTAACCGCATAAGTACGATTATGAGCAGCTTTGGGCAGCGGGCCTAGGGTTCAGCTCCAGGTCCCTTTGACTTGCCTGACTCCCCAAGTTCAGGCTTTTGACCTCCATCCCTTGTCATAAAAGTGGTTTGGGGCGGGCGCAGTGGCTTAAGCCTATAATCCCAGCAGTTTGGGAGGCCGAGGCAAGAGGATTGCCTGAGCCCGCGGGTTCGAGTCCAACCTGGGCAACATGGTGAGACCTCATCTCTACAATAAATAAATAAATAAAAATTAGCCGGGTGTGGTAGTGCGTGCCTGTAGTTCCGGCTACTTGGAAGGCTGAGGCGGAAAAATTGCCAGAGCCCAGTGGGTCGACGCTGGGGTGGCCATGAGCATGCCACTGCACTCCAGCCTGGGCGACAGAGTGAGACTTCAACTCAAAAAAAAAAAAAAGTGGTTTGGCATTTGAAAAAATATTCAGCCCCATCTGGGCACAAACAGGACTCTAAATTATTTTATTTCTGAGCCAGTGACAACCACCAAAAGACATTTTCAGGTTCTGAGCACACTATATGAGGTCCAGAGGGAGAGTCTTTCCCTGAGGCCATGTGTTAGAACTCTCAGTTTCTCCAGTTTGAGTATGATTTAATGCTCAACCCGTCCACACAGATTGCTTCCATGTCTCGCTCTTCATCTCTGGCTCAGATCCTTCTCAAAAGCCTGTTACAGGCAGAGCTGGGCTCTGGTCTGCTTAGAGAGCCCCTTGCTTAGCTCTTCTCAGGCTCTTGGTGGCCCTGTCAGGTCTGTCTTCCGCAGGGGATCTTGTTGACTGCTCTCCCCATGGGTAAAATACCTCTAGCACTTACCCCGAAATTCTCACTTCCTCCTCACTGCCACATTCTTCTCCCTTCAACCTCTTCCTTTATAGGTAAAAAGATTTGGAGGCAGGAGCCAAGGGGAGGAGAGGAGGAAGAAGAGGAGGAAGACCAATGCTATCTCTTTCCTCTCTCCTTCCCTCTCAAGTCTAGACACAGTAAAAACATAATAAGCATCTTTCAACCGCATGAATAGATGCTGCAGAAGCTGTCACAGAAAAACATCAATGTATTTTAACACTTATGGGGATAAAGCTATAGGAAAGCCTGTCCACCACTGTTTGGAGATGGGGAAAGGAAAATGACAATATAACAAGAGCCACCGGGCTCCCATTTGGTTCTAGGTGGATTTTACTATGAAAAACACCATGTGCCTTTCATTGCTGACACGTGCTGGGGGTGGGGGAGGGTTTGGCTCACCCAAAAAAGTGTTTACTGTTTTACAATATTCTTTCCCATTTCCCTAGGAGAGATTTACAGAATCATCTTCCTCTTTATTCCCACTGTTTCCCCCTCCCCCACCCTCCTTGATGCCAGAAGCAGCTGCTGTTGCCTTGGCAACATGACAGGATAAACTTGTTGCTTGTGGACCATCTGTAACCAACCTGGGCTGTGTGGAGGCTGTGTGCTTCCTTTTCCTGTTTGTCACCTACCAAAAGTCAGTCTTCCTGGTTCAGCTTCTGACCCTCCTGAGCAACTCTGCAAGGGCTAATCGAACTTCCCACTCCTGTCTCAAAGCCAAAAGGTGAACCCTGATACATTCCTTTGGATTCAGGTCTTTCCCATAAGACCCTCAGTAAAGCACATGCCTGTTACTAGGGAGACTGGACTCATCAACACATTACAACCCAATGGGATTAGTCAATTTCCTTGTAGAAAACAGAATCTCAGTGGATAAAAGCATAGGGCCACCGCTGTGTTTTAAGGTTGTAGGATTTTTACTGATATTTTAAATTTATATTTCAAACCGGGTTATCTATTTTTCTTTATTCCAAAAGGGATAAATGCAGTAATTATAAAGAATAACATTTGCTCTTAAAAGAGATTTGAAAAATAGAATTAAAAAATTTTTAGTTACCCAACAATCCTGCTACCCCAACACAATCACTTTATGTTTTTTCTTATGTACTATACAGATATTTCTTTTAAAAACAAGATGGATTTGTTTTATAAATACAATGTTATATGCTAATTTTCCTATTTTAATATTTGTTGGACATTTTTGAAATGGTATAAATTCTATTTAAACGTGATTTTTTTCTCCTCTCCCTTTCTCTCTCTTTGCATTGTCTCTTTTACTTGTTAAAGAAAGGGGTCATTTTTTTCCTATAGAGTTTCCTACAATCTGGGTTTTGCTAGTTGGATTCCCATGCTGTCATTGATCATTTTCTGTTCCTTATATTCCCTAAAAGTTTGTGGCTAAATCTAGAGCTTTGATCGGATTTACATTTGTTAATTTGGCAAGAATGTTCATAAACCAGTTGTGAGCTTTCCAGGAGATACACAGACCTGGCTGTCTTTGTTTCTGTGTGGTCAGCAGCCACTGATGATCGTGGCCCAGATCCATTATTTCATTGAGAATTTCAAAAAGCTAGTGCTCTCATTTGATGATGATGATGATGATGATGATGATGATGATGATGATTTTTTGAGTAGGAGTCTCACTCTGTCGCCCAGACTGGAGTGCAGTGGCTGCTCCCGGCCACCGCAGCCTTGACCTGCTGGGCTCCGGCGATCCTTCCGCCTCAGCCTTCTGAGTAGCCAGAACTACAGGCACGCGCTACCACGCCCGGCTAATTTTTTGATTTATTGTAGAGATGAGGTCTCGCCAAGTTGCCCAGGCGGGTCTCGAACCTGCGGGCTCAGGTAATCCACTTACCTCAGCCTCCCAAGGCGCGGGATTACAGGCTGAGCCACCGAGCCTGGCTTCTTT
>CAUYQG010253599.1:0-15763 GCA_963574415.1 Tarsius wallacei
TGAACTTGAACTTTCTGACTTAAACTTGGCTTATCTGTGTCACCAGGAAACGTGTACCTCTTGCCAAGGGACTGATAGCTCAAGGAACTGGAAAGAGTAGAGATGGGTTGTCAGGGCAGGGGGACAAACGACACCTGCAGAGACTCAGCTACGGTAGAATAACGCAGCTGAGTCTCCTGGGCAAACAGCCTGCTCGGGGCTGGACTTCCTAAGACCCCTGCCCGCCTCCCATCGCCCCAAACGTCAGCAACACAAGCTATTCCTCATGGCATCCTTCCTACGTCACCCAGAAGATTATATCCTGCTCCTCAAGAAAAGGAAGTTCCTGCTTTATATTTGACAAAGTTTTCCACTGAGAATGAGTAATGTTTTCCCCCAAAGCTTTGAAATCCAAAAGATTCTGCTATCTGGAAAGAGCCATTCGCCTAGAACAATCCCCTTCTCAAATGACATCACTTAAGCCAGCCTTGAGATTATGTATAGGGAGGTATGTTGTCATTAGGAGAAGAAGGAGTTTAAGGAAAGGAAAGAAACAGCCACCTGTGTGGATACTGCGGTTTGCAAGAAGGAAGCAGTCTCTAATAGGAAAATCGGGTTTCAGATGTAGCAGTGAGGTTGTACACGCATAGAGAAGACAGAAACTGCAACTAGGTGAAGGCAGCTCGGTTGGGCAGTGCTGTGCAGGCATGAAGTCATCCCACGTAAGCCTGGTAGAACAGAGGGGTTGGTCCAACCAGGGGCCAGGGTAGAGGGGCAGGGTCTCTGGGTGGTATGTAAGAGAGGGGAAGAACAAGGAGGGAAGGGTGCCTCATTGAGTAACCCCCCCAGGTGTTAGGCACTTTGCTCCCATTGTTTGTTTCATCTTTTTGGGGGTGGGGGGTTCAGGGTCTCACTTCATCACCCAGGCTATAGTGCAATGGCACGATCATGGCTCACTGAAACCTCAGCCTCCTGGGCTCAGGCCATCATTTTGCCTCAGCCTCCGGGACCACAGGTGTGCGCCACCATGCCCACCTGGGACTACAGGTGTGTGCCACCATGCCTGGATAATCTTTTCTTTTTTTGTAGGGATGAGTTCTCACTATATTGTCCAGGCTGTTCTCAAACTCCTGGGTTCAGGTAATCCTCTCACCTCGGCCTCCCAAAGTGCTGGGATTACAGGTATGAGCCACTATGCCCAGCCTTGATTTCATCTTTAGGGTGTCACTGCTACATGACCAATAGAAGTTTGTCCTCAGCTGCATTATTAGCAAACAATATTGTCTGGGGGCTCACCGGGTCTAATCCCAAAGCCCTTGCTTAAGACATCATCAACGTCTCTAGTCTGCGGGATTCAGCACCAGTCTCGGAGACAGGAGACCTGAATTCAAGGCTCCTTTTTCAATTGGTTGCACAGCCTGGGTTACCTGTTCAACCCTCAGAGAAGTATGGTAAAGAGCCATTGTTATAACGCCTGATTTCAGGAATTTGTCAGTGTTATGTTGCTCCCCTTTTATTTTATTTTTTATTTTTTCAGACAGGGTCTCACTCTGTCTCCCAGGCTGGAGTACAGTGACACGATCCCGATTCACCCAACCCTCGACCTCCTGTGCTCAAGAGATCCTTCCATTTTTGACTCTGGAGTAGCTGGAACTACAGGCGCGTGCCACCATGCCCAGCTAGTCTTTTGAATTTTTTTTTGTAGAGATGAGGTCTCACTATATTGCCCAGGCTGGTCTTGAACTTCTGGGCTCAAGCATTTCTCAGTCGCCTAAAGTGCTGGGATTACAGGCATGAGCCGCCATGCCTGACCTTGTTCCTCTTATTTTTAGGGAGTTAGGTGCAGAAAAGGCTTGCCGGCATTTGCTGATAGCTAACTGTTGAAACACATTTTACCAAGGGCTTCTTAGCAAGCGAAGTCTAGACGGACACAGCTGTGCCAAATGGCTGTTGTGTGTTGTTTTGAATTTTGTCATTTCAGATCACTAATAACCCACTTACACACTAAGTAGGCACTTATTCATATACAGAACAATTCCTTATGCAGTGCTTAACCTGCCATCTGGTCCCATCCTGAATTATGCTAATTAGAAAGCACAGAGCTATGCAGTGGCAGCATGGCCTGGAAAAGTCCCAACAATTGCTTCAAGGTAGAGAAACAGCATTCTGGAACCCACTTGGAAAGCAAAGCCTAATGGTGACTAAGCAGGCTTTTTTTTTTTTTTTTTGGTCAAAGGGAGCAGTTAGTTTCAACTGACCTGTACATTTTGTTAAGCAGTAAAATGTGCTTCCTGTAGTCTTCCCTTTGCCGGGACTTGCTCAATCTCAGATCCATGGGAGCTGTGTACATACAGAGTAACACACAAGCTTCCTGGGTCAGCCTAATTTCACATCTCACACTCTGTGTTTACTCAACTTTGCATCCCAACTTTTTTATTTGAAAGATGCACTCACCATACCCATGAACTCTTTCAGATATAGGCCAACAGACCTTACAGCGGTAAACAACAAGAAGAAAAAAGGTTTCTGATACTCAAAGAGAGAAACCACAGTGATGCATTTTGGCTTTTGGTAGAAATGTGGGTCAGCCCACACATTGGTCTGTAAACTGGTTGCTGCCTCTAAGCATATTGGTTGGGCGGGTGTGTGACAGCTCACTGCTGAAGGGGCTGTCCCCATGTGTTGTCCACAAAAACACACAGTCACAGAAACGGACTGGGGTGATAGGAGACATACATAGGCTGTCTTTCTGGAGACCTAAAATTTTAATTAGAGTTCTTATATTAGCCTGCTAGGGATGCCATAATAAAATATGATAGACTGAGCACGGTGGCACACACCTGTAATCCCAGCAATTTGGGAGGCTGAGGAGGGAGGATTGCTAGAGCCCAGGAGTTCAAGACCAGCCTGGGCAAAAAAGCAAGACCCTGTTTCTACAAAATATAGAAAAATTAACCAGGTGTGGTGGCATGAGCCTGTAGTCCCAGCCACTCAGGAGGCTGAGGCAGAAGGATCACCTGAGCCCAGGCGGTCAAGGGTATGGTGAGCCGTGATCCTGCCATTGTACTCCAGCCTGGGTGACAGAGTGAGACCCTAACTCAAAAAATAAGATAAAATAAAATAAAATACCATAGTGTGGGTGGCTTAAATAACAGAAATTTATTTTTTCATGGTTCTGAAGGCCGGAAGTCCGAGATCAAGGTGCTAACATGCTTGGCTTCTGATGAGAGCCTTCTTCCTCACCTGTAGATGGCCACCTTCTCACTGTGTCCTCACATGACAGGGAGAGAATACAAGCAAGCTCTCTTGTGTCTCCTTTACAAGGGCACTGACCCTATCATGAGGGCCCCACCCTCATGATGTCATCTAAACCTAATTATTTCTTAAAAACTTCATCTCCAAATATGAATTTTGGGGGACATACAATTCGGTCCATAGCCGCTCTTGGGTAAAAAGGTATTTTTAAAATCTTGAATAAGATCTGTTTGTAAAAGATCCATTCTCTAGAGCGTGAGATGACAAACTGTTTCTGTAAAGAGCAGATCATTAATATTTTCAACTTTGCAGGTCATATGTTCTCACATCTACTCCAGTCTGCCACTGTAGCACAAATGCCGCCATAGACTATACATAAGCAAACAGGCATGGCTATTGCCAATAAAACTATATTTACACAGACAGGCAAGGGCCCAGATGTGGCTCATGAATCATGTCATTTGACTGATTAAAGGGCTTAAATTATTATTATTATTATTATTATTACTATTATTATTATTATCATTTTTATTATTGTTATTTGTACCACAGCCATTTGAAGTGAATAGCAAAGCCTTTTTCTTCTTTTAAGGAAACGCATCCAGAGGTACAAAACATACAAGGTCTGACAATTAAATTTGCAAGCTCATTCTAGAAAAAGTGTCATGATGGTCACCTTTAAGTACTACCTTTGGGAAGCTATGCCCCAACACCAGCCCCTAGTCCACCCATCTAAGCAATTTTGGGACTCTTTCTCTGGAATGGTTGTCAGAGCTATTGCCATGGGAATATCGGAGTTTGAATTAGAGAACTAACAAACATTAAATTTCTTATTAAACTTGGCAAGGGTGGAAGTGAAATCAGGGACATGTTAGTTCAACTTTATGGAGATAATGCCATTAAGAAACTGGCACTGTACAAATGGATTAAACGTTTTTCTGAGGGGATAGAAAGTGTGACTGATGAAGAGAGGTCAGGACACCCAATAACCAGCAGAACTCATTAAAACATTGCAAAAATGCATCAAATTGTGCGTCAAAATTGTCAGCTGACTGTGAGAAGCATAGCAGAACAAATAAACATCAATAGAGAAATAGGAAAATCTTAACTGAAAACCTTGGCATGAGAAAGGTATATGCAAAAATGGTCTTGAAGGAGTTCTTACATCAAGACAATGCATCAGGTCCCACAGCGCTGTCTGTGAGGGAGTTTTTAGCCAGTAAAAAAATAACTGTATTGGCACACCCTCCCTACTCACATGATCTGGTCCCTAGTGACTTTTTTCTTTACCTGAAAATAAAGGAAATATTGAAAGGAAGACATTTTGATGACATTCAGGACATCAAGGGTAATACGATGATAGTTCTCATGACCATGAGAGAAAAAGAATTCCAAAGTTGCTCTGATGGGTGGACCAGGCACTGGCATTGGTATAGCTTCCCAAGGGGAGTACTTTGAAGGTGACCATAGAGACATTCAGCAAAGACGTAGGTAGTACTTTTTCTAGGATAAGTTCGTGAACTTAATTGTCAAACCTCATAGAAATATTCCACTTTCCCTTCAGATTCACCATTCAGTTGACATTTGCTAAACACCCAGTATGTGCCATGCATGTCACTAAGTGCCTTACATCTGTTATCTGACTTAATGCATTCCTTCCTGCAACCCTTTAAGGTATTATTCCCTTTTGAGGAGGAGATCAACTCTCAATAAAATTTGATGCCAAGGTCATATAGTTGATGGGACAAAGCAGGAACCCACCACTCATTCTCATTCTGGAATAACAACAAGATGCCCTTTGCCAGGGGGCTAGGAACTAAACTTAGACTGCATGGCACCATTCTTCACTTAGAATAAACGACCTGTGGAACCGTCTGCTGGAAGGGCCATGTCTAGGCTTTGCATATGTGGGGTAGCACATAGCAGGATCTAGAAGGGTCTGTCTGTGTGGTTTGAAAAGCCTATTTAACATCATAATCACATATTTTCAAAAAATTTTTTAAATGATATATTAGAAAATAAAACAGGACCAGACGCAATGACTCAAGTTTATAATCCCAGTACTTTATGAGGCTGAGGTGAGAGGATTGCTTGAGTCCAGGAGTTCAAGACCAGCCTAGGCAACACAGTGAAACTTCATCTCTACACAAAATCAGAAAATTAGCTGGGTATGGTGGTGTGCACCTTCAGTCCCAGTTACTTGAGAGGCCGAGGCAGGAGGATTGTTTGAGCCCAGGAGGCTGAGGCTGTGGTGAGCTATGATTGTGCATTGCAATCCAGCCTGGGTGACAGAGTTAGACCCCCGACTCAAAAAAGGAGAGAAAACAGGATGTTGCCTTGGCAGGTATGTTAAACAAGAAGACTGAGAGTATCTCTCTGGAATTGTTGTGCTGCTGCATGTTAAACAAAAAGGCTACTGCTGGGGAGTAGAACTAAGTCTAGAGCCCAGGTCTCTAGGCCCTCAGATCCTGGGGGACACACAGTGCTGTAAGGAGCACACACCCTGTACTCAGACTCCAGCACAGAAAGCCTGATGCCACCTGCTTTTTGATAACCTACACCCATAAAAACCTCTCCTGGCATCAGTTGTGGAGAGACAAATGAGTCTGGGAGTCCTCCCAAAATAGACTGGACAGGGTAGCGGTGAGATTTGCAGGTGTCATGGATACTACCCAGTTTCTGACCCAGCTTTTGCCTAGAATTTCTCTAAGTTTCTTTGGAAGGGGCGGTTGATTGGTTGGTTGGTTGGGGGTGGCCCAGTTGTGATTGGTGGGAGGCCACACGAGACTGTCTACCAGCTGCCTGTGCTCCCCTTCCAAGGGCCACTGTGGAGGAAGGCTGGACGCTGGATTTAGGAAGCATCCAGGAGGTGTTATTGCTCTTGGCGCTGAAGGAGCAAATGATTGTCTCACTCCTTGTGCCTTATTTCCAGTTTCAGACAAAACCTTGTCTCATTTTATCAAAAGGTGCTGGTGGTAAGTGACCAGGGGCACACACACCTCTGTTTGGAAGTTGTTTTAATGGCCAGTTGGTGCCCCGGATTCCTCTTATTTCTGATCACCATCATCCTGCCAGGCCTCATTGGCACCTCTGGGCCCTGCTTGGCTCTGTGGCTCCAAAACAAACCAGAGCGGCCGATGAGCCTGGGGCAGCGGGTGGCCCAAAGTAGGTGAGAAAATCAGGTGACCACCCCCTACTGGAGAGGACTCTGATGCTCACATACATTCAGCTTCCTAAGAATTCCCTCTCCCAGCTTGGCAGAGTCTTTGCGCCTTTCCCAGATGCCAATCCCTCTCCATCCAGGAGATGACCATGAACATGAAATGAGACGCAGATGTCAAATCGTCATGTGAAAAGCAAGAGAAAGGCTCTCTATTTTACTAGGTCCAAGTGCATGAGATTGAAACTGGCTCTATCTTTTTAATCAAGGAAGTTTTCTGAAATTCAAAGGAAAGGTGACCAGGTGCAGTAGTTCACACCTTAACACTGAGTGCACTGAGCCCTTTGCAAAGGAGGCCGAGGTGGGAGGATCACTTGAGCCCAGGAGTTCGAGACCAGCCCAGGCAACATAGGGAAACTCCCCAGCCCATCTCTATAAAAAATAAAAAAGATTAGCCTGGCATGGTGGTGCATGCCTATAGTCCCAGCAACTTGGGTGGCTGAGACAGAAGGATTGCCTGAGCCCAGGAGGTCGAGGCTGCAGTGAGCTGTGATGGTGCCACTGTAGTCCAGCCTAGTAGACAGAATGAGACCCCGACTAAAAGAAAAAAAAAAGGAAAGGCAAATAAGTTCAATGCCTCTCCTGAAACAGGCACATTCCGTGTCCCTACTCCATTCTGGAGAAGCCAACCATTGGTGCGAGCTTAGAGTTAACTAGCTGCCTCAGTGTGTTCTCAGGTGGGCCTGCTGGACACTGATTACTCTGGTGTCTGCCACTGGCTTTAACCTGTAACCACCTCACAAATCCCTCCTGAGGATGGCAGGCCAATTTGCTGGGCTCCCAGAGGATCCCTGAAAACCAGCTCAAAGTCACAGCCCCAGCTGCCTGACCCTTTGTGGGTTGCACAGAAGCCACCTTGAAAGACCCAAGTGACTGGGCCCAGCCTGACACTTCCAACAGTTTGGTCCCAGGGTGTCAGGTTCCAGGAATGGATGTTGACAAAGTGTCTGCCGGTGATAATCCCTAATGCCAACTCACACTCTCACGGTGACCTAAGGCCAATTCACACTCTCATGGTGACCTAAGGCAGCACTGCCTGTGAGGGATGAATGAAGGAAATTCAATGGAGACTGAGAGGGACCCAAAGAGCCTGGAAGTGTCCGGGGTCAGGGGCGGGGGGCTTTCCCTGTTTCCTGCACAACTCCCTGGAGTCTGGGACAGCGGAAGCTGCCTGTCCTGTCCTCCCCTCGAGGCCTGTCCTGTTCATTGTGTGCTCAGTGCTAAGGGGAAAGAATGATTTTTAAGAGAGGGGTTGAATAGTGTCCCTCCTAAATTCATTTCTACCTAGAACCTCAGAATGTGATCTTATTTGAAGATAAGATCTCTGCAGATGTAGCTAAAGTAAGATGAGGTCATTCTGGATTAGAATGGACCCTAAATCCAGTGGCCACTGTCCATATGAGAAGGCCACATACAAGAAGACACACAGGCAGGGCATGGTGGCTCATGCCTGTAATCCCAGCACTTTGGGAGACTGAGGCAAGGGGATTGCCTGAGCCCATGGGTTCGAGACCAGCCTGGGCAACATGGCGAGACCTCATCTCTACAATTTAAAAAAAAAAAAAATTAGCCCAGCATGGTGACGTGCACCTGTAGTTCCGGTTACTTGAAAGGCTGAGGTGGAAGGACCCCCTGAGCCCAGCAGGTCAAGGCTGTGGTGGCCATGAGTGTGCCACTGCACTCTAGCTTGGGCAACATAGTAAGACTCCAACTCAAAAAAGAAAAAGAAAAAGAAAAAAAAGACAAAAAGATAAAAAGAAGAAGAAAAAGAAAGAAGACACCCCACAGGGGAAAAGGTCATGTGAAGATGGGGGCAAAGTTTGTGTCTACAGGCCAAGAATTGCCAGCAACCCCAGGAAGCTAGGAGAAAAGCAAGGGTGTTTGTTCTCAGGTGGACCTGCTGGATTGGTTACTGTATGACTTTAACCTGTAGCCACCTCACAAATTGCTTTATCCTTGGAGCCACCAGAGGAATGAACCCTGCTGACACCTTGATTGTAGACTTCTGGCTTCCAGAACTATGAGAAAATTAATGTATGTTGTTTGAAGCCACTTGGTGCTGGTACTTTGCTATAGCAGCCCTAGGAAACTGATGGAAGGAAGGAAGGGAGGAAGGAAAGACGGAAAACATAAAGGAGGGAAGAAAAAAAGAAAGGAAAGAAAGAAATATTTTTGAGAGCCTATTATATGTTGGATGCCACATTTAATATTTTCATATGTATTATCTCATTTAATCCTCAAAACAACTGTGAAGGGTAGATATTCTTATTTGGTCAATAAGAAAACTATGACTGCTTAAGTAATTTGTCCTGGGTCATTAAACTAGAAAGAAGTAGCCAAGTGCGATGGCTCATGCCTGTAATCCCAGCACTTTGGGAGGCGGAGGTAAGAAGATTGCCTGAGCCCAGGGGTTCAAGATCAGCCTGGGCAACTTGGCAAGACCTCATCTCCACAATAAATAAAAACTAACCAGGTGTGGTGGAGTGTGCCTGTGGTTCCAGCTACTTGGAAGGCTGAGGTGGAGGGATTACCTGAGCCCAGGAGGTCAAGGCTGTGATAGTTGTGACCATACCACTGCACTCCATCATGGACAACAGAGTGAGACTCTCACTAAAAAAAACAAACAGCAAAAACAAACTAGAAAGAAGCATTGTCCTATGACTTTTCCCTGCAGAGTCTGGGGAGTGAGCAGGTTAATAAGATCAATTTCCTTGCTAATGCATCCATGGAAGAAATCATCCTGGAAATACATGTGCATTGCAAGTGGGGCCATCTACATGTGGTCACCCCACTATGACCTTGTCAGTGGCATTTTTACATCTGAGCAGATGGGAAAATGAGCCGTGGCAAAGAAGAGGGAGTAAAGGGCCTTCAGAAGCACCCTGCAATGCACACCATGTCTATTTTCAGGTAAGCCCACGTGTGGTTGGCACAGGGACGTTCTCAAAGTTGTTCCTCTTGGTACCCAGAGGTAGTCAGGGCAAACCATTTTCAAAGGTATTGCAACCCCTGTAAAGCCAGCATTAAGGCCAAACATGATGGTGGTGGTGCTCATAATTTTTGTCTATAAAAGTTAAGGCTACTCAAATGGAAAGGGTCACACATGAGACCTGTACTTGATTAAGCAGTGTCCTCAAAAATTCATGTCTACCAGGAACCTGTGAATGTGACATTACTTGGAAATTAGGACTTTGCAGATGTAATCAAGTTAGGATGAAGTCGTTTAGGGTAGACTGTAAATCCAATATGCTTGGTGTCCTTATGAAAAGAGGGTGTGGTTGGGCGAGGTGGCTCACACCTGTAATCCCAGCACTTTGAAACACTAAGGTGGAAGGGTCACTTGAGGCCAGGAGTTCGAGACCATCCTGGACAACATAGAGTGACCATATCTCTACAGAAAAAAAAATTAAAGAGAGAAATGTAGACACAGAGACACAGACACAGAGAGAAGATGGCCATGCAAAGGTGGAGGCAGATATTGGAGTTATGCTATCTCAAGCTAAGAAATACTTCGGGCCACCAGAAGTTGGAAGAGGAAAGGAAAGATTCTTCCCAAGGGCCTCCAGAGAGAGCCTTCCCCTGCCAGCAACTAGATTTTGGACCCCTTGTCCCCTGAACCATAAGTGAGCAAATTTCTGTTGTTTTAAACCAGGCATTTTATAATACAGTTGATAGTCATAATTTAAGGATTCCATATTTGCAAATTTATTCACTTACTAAAACTCACCTTTAGCCCCCAAATCAATACTCACAGAGCTGTCAAAGTCATTTCCAGACATAGACAGAGTAGTGAAAAACTTGCATCACCTAACATGAATGTTTCTAGCCAATACAGGACAAGGCAATGCTCTACTTTCTTGTTTTAGTTCTAATCCTACAAATAAGCATCCTTGTTGCAGTCTATTGAGTGACATGTTTTTCACATTGTTGTGCTTTTTTGTTGGTGATATTGCTATTTAAAATGGCCGTCGGCCAGGAGCGATGTGTCAGTGTATAATCCCAGCACTTTGGGAAACTGAGGTGAGAGGATTGCCTGAGCCCAGGGGATCGAGACCAGCCTGGGCAACTTGGTAAGACCTCACCTCTACAATAAATCAAAAAATTAGCCAGGTGTGGTGGTGCTTGCCTCTAGTTCCAGCTACTTGGAAGGCTGAGGTGGAAGGGTCACCTGAGCCCATCAGGTAAGGCTGCGGTGGCTGTGAGCATGCCATTGCACTCCAGCCTGGGCAACAGAGTGAGACTCCAACTCAAAAAATAAACTAAAATAAAATGCCGTCAAGCTTGGTGCTGAAGAGCTGCTCAGTGTTCCCAAGGACAAAAAGGCTGTGCCTTACAGAGAAAATATATATGTTAGGTTAGCTTCATTCAGGCATGAGTTATGGTGCTGTTGGTCATGAGTTCAATGTTAATGAATCAAATATATATATATGTATATAAATATATATATATAATTTTTTAATCTTATTTTTTACTTTAAATTTTATTTGTTTATTTTTTAGTCAGGGTTTCACTCTGCCACCCAGGCAGGAGTGTAGTGGCACAACCACAGCTCACCGAAGCCTGGACCTCCTAGGTTCATGCAATCCTTCTCCTGAGTAGCTGGGACTACAGGAGAGTGCCACCACACCAGGCTAATTTTTTAATTTTTTGTAGAGATGAGGTCTTACTATGTTGCCCAGGCTGGTCTCACACTCCTGGGCTCAAGTAGTCCTTCCACCTCAGCTTCCCAAAAGGCTGGGATTACAGGCATGAGCCACCACGCCCAGCCAACAATATGTATTCAATAAGGTGTCTTTAAACAGAAGCACACATAAAGCAAGGTTATGCATGGATTGATTGGCAAAAATATTGTGACCAGAGACTCTCACGAACTTAACCCTGTATTTCCTCAGATGCAATGGTTCAGTATTCACCAATTCAGTGTTTTCAGCAAGTTTACAGAACATACCTGCTGTGAATCATGGCTGTATTTCATCACAGCTGCCCTAAGAAACCCAAACAAGTCCTTTCATGCTTACCCAGAACCTTGCAGGCCTCTTGGATGAGCTTGATGGTGATGATGTCATCATACACTGTGTAAGTCATGAAGGCATCTTGTACCTCTGCAGAAGTTCTGGAAGAAAAACCAAGATGCAGTGAACACCCATCCATTGGAGCTTTGCCCCAGGAATATATCCACTGACTCAGCAAGATATAACACAGCAAGAACACTCCTGATCATAAAGGATGTGGGACATTGGAGTGCCTTCCCAGGACCCTAGTTTGGGCCCAGAGCTTCCTTCTCAAGTACCCAGACTAGGCCATGCATTTCCTCAACTTATATAAAGGTTACTGGTCTCACCCTCTAGACTGGGCTCTTTGAGCATTGTTAAGAACTCAATAAATACATGGTAGTGAACTTGTAACTCAGTGGTCATAGAGCCTCTTTCCCTGAATGGAAGAGCAACTGCTCACGTTTCTCACTGTGTGACCGTGTAGTTGACTGTGTTATAGGAGTTATTGACAGACTTTCCAGCAGCTAACCAAACCTGCTGAAGAGAGGCTTAGCCTGGGAGTCAGAAGACTTGCACTCTTGGCCACACCCTCGTGTTGAGTCTCTAAACCGTACTTGGCAATTCAGTCAACAAATGGGGAAGCAGGAAGAGGCTGATCAGGAAATGCTTCTTTGAGAAAGGGAGGTCTAACTGAAACTAAAGCATGAGCAGGCAAAGAGTCTTCTGGCCAGGGAGGACAGGCTCCCAGGCAGCAGAAAGCACGTTCAGGGAACAGAGAGGAGTCAGAGCCCTTGAGCTTATCCCAGAACCTCAGAATCTTGGAACTGCATGAGGTGTGGAATTTCCTAATTGTCCAGTTTCCCACCCTGCACTAGCTCTGACTGCTGGCCTTCCTGTTTCTTTTTAAACGCTTCCAATGACAAGAAGTTCATTCCTTTGCAAGCAACACATTCCATCTACAGACTGCTCTCTTTGAGAGACAGTTATTTCTTATGTTGAACTGAAATCTACTTCTGGGCTCCCATAATATCTTCTATGTATTGAGCATCTGGCCCAAGACATGACAAATTATTCTTTATCATCCATTTTACTGTGAAGAAGGCAGATGCTCAGAAAGATTAAGTGTCTTTCCAGGGTCACCCAGGGACAAGAGAAGGATCTGGGCTCTGGGCTCCAAAGACTACATCCCTCCTGCTGGGAATGTACTCATTGGCCTTCGTTCTGCCCTTTTGGAAGATGCAGACAGGACAGGTCCCTCCTCCAGATACCTAACTTTCCAATATTTGAAAATCCTTATTCATTTCTAAATATTCTTTTCTGGGCTAACCACCTCTTTATCTTCCTGGCCTTCATCTTTTTCAGTGTAAAATGGGGTAATTACTATTCCCTGTCCTGCCTATCTGACAGGAGTATTGATAAGGATAAAATAGGATAACAGAAGTGAAAGAACTTGGAGAAAACAAAAATCACCATACAGATCCAAGAAAGAGCTGTGATAGTCATGAGAACAGGGAGGTGGCTGGTGGGCTGGGAGGCGATGGGTTGGGGGTTTAGGAGACCCTAGCTCCAGGCCCATCCCTGACACAAATTTGCTCTGAGGAAAAATCATGTTCCTTCTCTGAGCGTGGATTTCTTTTATCTGTAACATAAGGGTGTTGGTGGGTGAGATGAGTGTTCCTCAACTTTCTCTTAACCCACCCTTCCCTCTCCAATACACACACATCCACTGGGGACTCTCAAACAGCACTGGGGAGGTCCTTGTGCCTACAGTTGAGAATCCTGGGCTAGAAGACCTCTGAGTTTCCCTCCACTTCTAAGATTGCCTGTGTTGGTCCATGTCTACACAATGGTTTCCAAGCATCTTTGAATGCGGCTGTTCAGAAAAGCAGCCGTGGGACCCAAGAGGATGAGGAGTGCTGTACATCCTATCATTCTGTAAGTGAGGTGCTCTCTGCCATGTTGGAGCTGACTCCTACAAGCCTCTCAGGGGCCTGTGAGTCTCTGTGAAAACACGTGCCCTCCCTCTGTGCCCATAAGCAAAACAGACACACAATGGGCAAGACCCCAATTTAAACCTGGCATGTTGTCATAATGTGTTCAGATCCCAGACATGATTACACAATCTCCAGGTCCTTCGGAAAGGTAGTAAATTCTGTAGCACTCCCCTGCCCTCCAAGAGGACCACCCACTCCCCCCCTGCCTGGATCTGGCAGCCTGCTCTTTCCTGTAGGCTGAACTGATGATATTTTAGCGTCAAGTGTTTATTTAGGATTGTATATATGTTGCACGTCACTGGGATGCCAGACATGCCCAGACTGTGATGATTACACAGGGATTTTCAGCCTTGTTCGTTGATCTCCATGATCTTGCATATAACGTTGCCCACAGAGTCAGTACACGCTGGCATATTTATAGTCATTCAAGCTGCTTTAGTAAAACAATATGTTCACCCAATAATTAAAAAAAAAAAAACACAAATAAACCAATTGATATCTTCCAGTGAGATGGCAGAGCCTCTGATAAGAGGATGAGAAGGAGACAAAAATGACCGTCAAATACTATTTTGAAGAGACGGGGAATTGGAAACGCAACAGATATGGATGTTCCCAGCTCACCCAAAGAGAAATACGTGCCTTGTAACATGAACAGCGTTGCCACAAAGATGTGCATATGACACAGATGCAGGAGACTGATGAACCGATGTTTGATCAGTCATTCAATGTGTGTTCTGCTTTAGTTACTTCCAACCAGTGATACCCAAACTACCTGGGCTGGAAATCAAGACCAGACTGCCCGTACCGGAATAATTTGAGGAGCAAAATAAATATGAAGATTTCTGAGTCCCAGGAGGCAGTGTCTGAAAATCTATATATTTTTAACCACTTGCCTCAAATGACTCTCCAAGTTTGGAAACCACTGCACAGAAACACTTTCTAGGATTTAGTCTGGCAAGGCAACAGATTACAAATGATGGATCTTACATTGTCCAGCCTTACTAAACTGATGTAATTGTTGCTTCGATCCAGAGCGAGCTATAAAGCTCACAGGAAAAATAATAGCACTCTGTAGCAAGTTTTAGGCCAAGAAAATGGGATCAACTTAAGCCCTGGGAAATTGTTTCTTCAACAGCCCTCTTGCCTGTCACTGTGAATCAAGGTGAAGTTGGGAAAGGGAGGTGTGGAGAGGTTTGACCTGGTGTCAGGACCATCTGGAATGTAGAAAAAGCACCAGCCTGTCTTTCTAGCGGGTCCTCCAGTTCCCACAGCTTTCCTGATAAAGTCCAGACTTGTTAAATTGACACACCCAGCCTCTGTGACCTAGTCCCCCAACCCCTCCCTCACCTCTGGCTATCCCCGCCACCCTTCTCCCTACCACCCCCCAGCCTACCCACCCAACACACACTCACACACTCATCCAGCTACTCACAGTTCTATCCTCCCTGCCTTCCCACAGGCTCTGTCTCCACCAGAAAACCTGTCACGTCCTCTGCTCTGGCTAACTTAATTCTTCCTTCCCAAATCAGCTTAAGAATCACTGACTCTGGTTGCTTCCAGCACATGCAGATTCAAGAGTCCCTCCTCTGAGTTCCCTTGGTTCCCTGTATCTCCCATCTTAGTGCTGACTGCGTGTGTGATCACTTTACCTGTCTGTCTGCTTCCTAGATTATCAAGTAAAAAGATTGGGAAAATGTTATCTGATCTAATATCCTCAATACCTACCTTGTACCTGATACACAATAGGAGCTTGATAAATGCTTATAAGAGAATTTAGGTGAGAGACCTAACTTGACAGAGGCTCATAGGCTCCCTGTGCATGAGTCAGGAAGAGACCCGTGAGTTAACCGGGCTCTACCACAATCCAGCTAGATGATTTCGGACAGGTCCCATTGTGCCTTCATTTCTTCATTTGTACAATGATCGTACTGGATTAGGTCAAGGGTTCCATGGAGATTTTGTGAGTTTTTTTGTTTGTTTGTTTTTTTTAGTTGGAGTCTCACTCTGTTACCCAGACTGGAGTGCAGTGGCCACTCCCGGCCACCGCAGTCTCGACCTGCTGGGCTCCGGCGATCCTTCCGCCTCAGCCTTCCAAGTAGCTGGAACTACAGGCATGCGCTACCACGCCCAGCTAATTTTTGATTTATTGTAGAGATGAGGTCTCGCCAAGTTGCCCAGGCGGGTCTCGAACCCATGGGCTCAGGCAATCCCCTCACCTCAGCCTCCCAAAGTGCGGGATTATAGGCTGAGCCACCGAGCCTGGCTCGGAGATTTTGATGTTCAGTCCTCCTCTTCCCTCTCCTAGCCACCCTAGCCACTGG
>CAUYQG010253616.1:0-13984 GCA_963574415.1 Tarsius wallacei
CGCAGCCATAAAAAAGAACAAAATCATGAATTTCGCAGCAACTTGGATGGAACTAGAATCTATAATCCTGAGTGACCTCTCACAGAAACAAAGATCTGAGTATCACATGTTCTCACTCATATAGTGAACTTTGAACATCCAATATAATACTATAAGAAAATGCCTGACAGAGATGGGAAACTCGGGGGGGGGCGGGGAAGGGAGATGGGATTAATGGCAGTCAATATCTGTCTGGGGACGGGAAGACACCTCTTGTCAACAAAGGTGCCTGAACGAAGCATAGTTGTATACCTAATCCTTGACTGTACCCCACAATATCATAATAAAAAATACTGATTATAAAAAAATAAAAATAAACATGCCACATCAATAGATATTCCACAAACATTACATTTATTCATTCATCAATTTTGTGAATCAAAGTCTCTTAGAGTTGGGAGAAAACTTAGAGATGACCTCATCTAATTTTACCAAATTGAAGAAGATCTGAGCCCCCAAAGAATGAAAATGACTTGACCAATGTTATGCAGCCGGTTAGTGACAACTATGGACTCAACACTCTCATGCTAACACTATATTGAGTCCTTTCTTTATTTCCAGGTTGTTTTGGAAGAGTATCTATAACCCCATATGTCACAATAACTTTATTGTGCCTCCTGTGGAAGATCAGAAGATAAAGGCTGTGTTAGTTATCTATCATAGCATAACAAATTTCTACAAAATGAGTGACTTTAAACAACTCAGGTCTATTATTTCACAATCCTTTTACATCAGAAGTTGTACAACTTACCTGAGCCTTCTGCTCAGTGTCTTATAGGACTGCGATCAAAGTGTTGGCTGTGCTGTGTGCTCATCGCATGCTAGAATAAGGAAGAATTCCCTTGCAAACTCAAGTAGGTTGCCAACAGAATTTATCTCTTTATGGCTGTAGGACTGAGGTGCCCATTGTCCTGCTGGTCGTCAGCGGGGGACCACTCTCAGGAACGAGAGGCTACTTGCCATTGATGCCATCTGACCCTCTTATAATTTCTCCACATTGGGGCAACTGACTTCTTCAAAGTCAGCAGGAGAGTATCTCCCTACCTGTCTCCTAGGAAGTCATGTGTATATCGTTATGGGACATAATTATGGGAGTAATAGCCCATCACCTTTGCCATATTCCATTGGCTGGAAGCAAGTCCAGGTCCTGCTCACATTTGAGGGGAGGGATCACATAGGAGCTGATACCGGGGACAGAGATCTTGGGGCCATCTTAGAATCCTGTCCTCTTGGCCTCTACAGACGCCATCATGGATTTTATCGTAGAGTGTCAGGGAGCACAGTCTGGTTGGCCCTCAGCCCCCTCTAGTCACAACCCTACACACTGCACTGTTTTCAGGAATGCTGGATCTACAAGGGCTCTCGAATGACTGTGAGAGCAGACCACGGTGTCCTCAGGAGACCTTATCAGGCCCATGATGTTACCAAAGGTCAGAGTGGTGCCAGTGTCAGATGGGAAAGAGAAGAGTGTGTGCATATAAATATATGTATGTGGATGTGTGTAGATATGTGAGTGTATATTTGAGCGTGTATGTGTCTATGTGTATGCATGTATATATGAGTGCATACGCGTTTGCATGAGTATGTGTGTGTGTGAGTATGTATGTATGTTAAGTGTTGAAGGAGTCCTTCCTGGAAACTCATCAAGTGACTCTGCCTACGATTCTGGCATTTTCTGAAATGGCTTTTTCCTGAATTGTTGGCACACTCTGTGACATGAGTCATGCTGCCTCTTTATTAAAAATCCATCTTTTCCAGCTGAGGCAAAGCAAATATTTACCAGTATCTAACTCTAGTCTCAGTCTTGCAAATATCTGTACTTCACGAAACTATCCATACCCACTGGGTATGGCTAAAAGAGGGACACATTCTGCTTTTCCTCAACTTCTCTGGGGCCTGAAAAACTGGATGGTACTTTCTCCACCTCTGGCCCCTGCCTGGAGTGACTCTCGCTCGCTGCCACCTGACGAGTCTCTTGCACCTCAGCTTTCACCACACCACACGCTTGCTCAGAGACGTTCAGTGGCTTCTTCTGCCTGAAGTCCACATGCTTGCCCTTATCCTGTAAGGTTTGCCGGGCTTGTAAACCTCCACTCACCACCCCTCCCTCTTACCTGCTGTGATTCACAACTGCTTTGCAGTACCCATGCTCTGACTGAGCCAAGCATGTTACACTTGAACAACACCAGTAGCCATGTATCTAGGAGTGTGATTCCACCACCTTCTCTCCCTCTGCCCCCACCCCAATACTCCCCTTATGATATTCCCTATCAAAAGCATAATATCTTCTGGAGCCCACTTGAAATCTCATTGCCTCCTTGATCAAACCACGGCAAGCATTCATCTGTCCCAACTTCTGCCCCTCTTAGCATTTTCTAACTGAACCAGAGTGCCTATTTTAGGCAATTTATTGTGTTCTGTGTTACATTGTTCTTTAATTATTTCATGAAAGTGTGTCTTGTTTCTCTAGTGAGATTATAAATCTCTTAAAGACAACATTTCTATTTCTCTACTTTTTCTTTCTCTCTTTCTTTCTATTCCACCCTTTCTCCTTTTCTTTTCATGGTGTTTAAACTTTGGGCTTTGGGCCGAGATGGATTTAAATTTCAGCTCCACCTCTTTCTATCTGTGTGAAACCTCTGTGGCATGCATTTTTCTTGTGCTTAAGAAAGGATAATAATCACTTCACATTGTTGTTGAGAGAAGACAGTGAAATAACATATGTAGAGGAACCCAAATCATTCTACGAAAAAGATACCTCACATGTATGTTTGTTGCAGCTCTATTCACAACAGTAAAAACATGGAACCAACCATGCTGCCCATAGCAGCTGAACTGGATTTTAAAAATGTGGTACATATACACAATGGAATATTATGCAACCATAAAGAAGGACAAACATATGGACTCCGCAGCAATTTGGATAGAGTTATTAGAGTCGCTCCTATTCAGTGATCTATCACAGAAACAAAGAACAGAGTACCCATGCTCTGACTGAGCCAAGCATGTTACATGTGAACAACACCAGTAGCCATGTATCTAGGAGTGTTCTCACTCATAAGTGGACCTTGAACAATTATCATAATAATATAAGAAAGGGATTGGCAGTAGTGGGAAACTGTCAGGAGAGAAGGGGTGGGAGTGGCAGTTGAGGGAAACTGCTAGGGGAGGGAGGGGCACACCTCATCAACAAGGGTACCTGCATAATCAACGTTTGTATACCTAACCCTGAATTGGACCCCACATCTTTATAATAAAAAATATGTAAAGAAATTAGTCTCTATATATGTCCCTGGCACATAGCAAATATTCAATTAATGAAAGATATTAATGACCATTACTGTCCAATCCAGGAAGAGACAGCTAAGCACCTTCCCTGTACCCAGTACATTGCTTAGGTGATGGAGAGAGATCAAGAAATAAAATAATCATGATGCTAGAGACTGTAGTAGCTACTAAGGCTTCAAGGAATCTGTAGACTCTGTCACTAGAAGCCCTGAAGGAGACCAACGTAGATAGTAATTGTTATTAAAAATTGGCAAGAAAGCACTCATAATTATTTTATTTAAAAACAAAGTCCTTTCATCAGGAGTATGTGTCCACTGCACCCATAAACATTCATGGCAGGAGTGGCGTGGTCCCTCTGGCTGCTGGCTTTTCCCCACTTTCTCCTGCACTGTGCAATGCTGTTCACAGACAATAGAAATGGGGGCTGTTTCTGAAAGGTGACCAGATGGTGCTGTTTTGATGAGTTGTTAATGAGATGAAGACGGATGCTTTCCCATCCTGCTGGAGGTGGGAAGAGGGGTTGATCACCTTCAATGTCCTCTTTCCTCCAATTTTTTCACCGCCACCCCCACACACATTCTCCCGTGCTTTTCTGAGACTGGAAAATGTCTCGCGATGCAAATTGCCCCTTAAAGCTCCTGCAGAGACTCACCCAAGGCTGGTCACTAAGGCTGGTCACGTACTACGTGCCCAGTCAATATCTACTGATGGAGTGTCCCATTCTTTTGGCAACTAACCCCTAAACACTACCGTCTGCCCTGATTGACGGGGATCAGCCCTCCTGACAAGATTCTGCTGCATTGAAAGTTAAAAATGAAACTTGGGGAAAATTCTCTTAAGGCTGAAGTATAAATGTTTATTGGGTTGTTTTGCTCAAATGCGGGTTTTTGAGGAGTTCGGTGCTTTCCTCGCTCCCTTTTGCGGGTGGCTCAGTAACATGGAAAACAGTCAACATTAATTCCTACTGGAGTAAAATCGTAAGTGGGAGAATACATTGGTTTTTCTCTCTTATGGAATCCAGAGTGCCTCGGTTATTGAAATGGAATACCACAGTATGGAAGTCCCAAGGGAACAGGAGGGTTCTTGTTTGAGAGGCACCCCCCACCGAACCAGGACATCTAGTGTCAGCTCTTGCAGAGGAGAAAGCGAATGCTTCAGAGGAGAGGAAGAGGGTTCCATTACATGCTGAGCCCTCTGAGGGCCCTGAAGTGGATGCTCTGATGTATCTCCCTGGCATTTGGTGTTCTGTTTCCCTGTTCTTGTGTGGGGTGATTACTGGTTCCATCGATGATGATTTGCGCCGTAAGTTACCCATCGGCCTGCTGAATTTGGGAAGTGTCCCACCAAGAAGCTTAAAGGAGGAGAGAGAGCTTCAGGACCCTTGAATCCTCATGGCAGAGAAGAGTAAGAGGTAACTCTGCTCTTGGGAAGCCCCCAGCCCTGTATCACTGAGCCGGGAGATAAGTTTCCATTTTAACTGCTCTCCCATCCATCCCCTAGCTCATACTTGGGTCAGGTCAGATGGGGGGATTTTGGACCAGGGCTCCTGACGCTATACAATGACTACTCCTTAGGCTTTCCCTCACCCCAGACTTCTCAAGAAGTCTCCAATGAGAACTTAATGGGAAACTAGGGACCAGCAGAATTTGGCAAGAATCCAAGAATCACAGCTTCTACACTTTGATCTTTTCCTGTGTGCCTGGTACTGTGCTAAGAACACATCAATTTCCCAAGGGTCCATCTCAGGGAAGTATCCTTATTATCTGCATTTGCTGATGAGGAAACAAGACCCAGTCATGTTTAATTAGGTACCCAAGAGCACAAAGCCAGAAAATAAGGCAGTTGGAGTGTAAATCCCCTTCTCCTGATTTTAGAGTCTCAACTCTCAGGTTCTCATTGCTCTACAAGTCTTTTAAAAAGTCTCCCAATATGCTTATTTTTAATTGTCTCTTCATCCCCCCTCCATGTTCCATAGAATTATTTCTATTCCTTTGTGTTCTCTTTCCTGCTTTATGCCCTCTGCCTTAGTTCATTCCATCAGTTATAACAAAAATACTGTAGGCTGGGTGAGGAAATTGATTGCTCACGGTTCTGGAGGCTGGGAAGTTGAAGATCAAGACACCAGGTATATTTGGTGTCTGGTGAGGGCTCACTTCCTGGATCATAAATAGCCTCCTTCTCTCTGTCTCCTCATATGGAAAAAGAGACCAGGAAACTCTCCAGAGTCTCTTATAAGGGCATTGATCCAAGCCCTCATGACCTAATCACCTCCCAAAGGCTCCACCTCCAAATACCACCATATTTAGTATTATGTTTCAACATATGAACATGAGGGGACACAGTCTACAGCACACTCTACTCTCTCATCAGTCCAAAGATGACCTGATATTAGTTATCAGTCATTCTTAAATATACCTGTGTTTTGGGACTCTGGGTTCCTGAAGTCTATTAGACTTAGTTGGGTGCTTATAACTATCCCTCATTATTGCCAATCATGCAGCAAGTACAGGAAACAGGGAATAATAGTATCTTGATCTAGCTCAATGGGGAGCATCCGATAAAGGAGAAAGCAGTGAGGCATGGAAAAAATGAGCCGAGGGAGACTCTGGCCTGAGCTTCATGTCTGCAGTAAGCACAGAAAACCTTGCTGGTGGGCAGTTCATTCAGCGTAGATTTTGCCACAGCTGTGTTGCTCAGGTTACCGGCACCTTAGCTTGGTGATCACGTTTAGCATCATGAAAATTGGCACCACCTGTGGGGATCTTGCAATTTGCTAAGAGGGATGTAGCATCATCAGTGAAGTTGTTTTGCCAAAAATGTAAACTAAATTTTATCTCTCTTCCAGTTTACAGGAACTATAGAGGTTAGAAAGGCAAGGTAAATGACTCGATGTGCAAGTAATCAGACAAATTCATTAGGTGTGGCACTCCTTAAGACGCCTGCTGGTCTCTTCTTCTAGACAATAATGTGAAAATAAACACGCAGGGTAGGAGGTGTGGCAGGGCTGTTCAAGACTAAAAGAGAATAAAGAAATATAACAACCAAATTCAATGTGTGGGCATTGATTGAATCCTGCTTTGAATAAGTGAGTCATAAAACACATTTGGGGGACTATTGGAAAAATTTGAATATGGAACAGGGATTTTGTGACATGAAGGTCTTATTATTAATTTTGTTAGTTGCAGAATGGGTATTGTGATTATATAGAAAAATGTTAGTTTTTAGAGATGCTATTCAGTCTTCTGGAGTAAGATGTCATATTGTCTGAAATTTACTTGAAATACTATATCCAAAAAATTAAGTAAAGTATATGCAGCAAAATGTTAACATTTTAAAATTCTAGTTCATAGGTATATGGTGTTCATTATACTATACTATCTTGACTATGGTAAATCTAATGAAATGGAAAATTACAACATTGGTTTGGCAGTGTAAAAGCAATGTAGTGATTTATAAGACCTATTTATGGGATAATTGCCATGAGTACAATGGCTATTAGGCATATTGTGAACATGTCAGATTCATTTTGGTGAGTCCTTTTGATTCCCAAATCACCAAGTCCAAGTACACTCAGAGGGCTGTTGCGTTTGGTGGAAAGAATCTTCTTGTGTGGCCTGGTCCAGCTTCAGACGCACATGGAGGTGACATTGCCTGAGACTCTGACAACACCCCCAACCAGAGACCTCAATTGGGCAGATTTAAGAGGCCGTTCGTCCCATTCTACTGCCCGCATTCAACCCCTTCAGAGCAGGGGGCAGCAGCAACTGTGGCGGACAGGGAGGATGCCATGTCCTCTGCCCTTCTGTGGCCACTATTCCCGCAGCCCTCTTCCTTCTGTAGTTTTTCATATGCAGCTGTTACATTCATCTGCTTTCTTACATAGAGACTGGACTCATTCTCTTGCTTCTCTTACTGTTACATGGTATCTGTTGTCAGTATTCCTCTCCCTCAACTTTTCCAAGGCTGTTCAGCTTCCTGATGTCGTCCACCATTTTACGAGTCCTTCCTTCAAGCTTTTCCTGTTGAATTCTTATATCGTTCTCTCATTCCGCTTTTACTCCGCTTAAGGATTTTTATCATTAGACTGTGGTTCTCTGTTTGTCAACTTTTTTCCCCCTAGTAGCATCTGTCTCTGTAGAGGACTGGTAATATATGGGCAGATTCACACACACACACACACACACACACACACACACACACATTTCCCTCTGGTGAATGTCATGTCAAGTTTAAATGTGTTCACACACTATGTGATGCTTAGGAAAATGCTTGGTGAAAAGTTGAGTTGGTGCTTCAAAACCAGACCACACATTTAGCGTTTGGACCATATTTGTGAGTTTTATTTGTATTTGCAGTGACAGTATTTTCTTTCCAATGGTAAGAGCAGCTCAAATTCACCTTCCCCTATTGCTGAATTCACCACTCACTTCCCTTATGCTGCATCCCAGTTTGTTTGGGGTAATTTAGGTTTTGAGCCATTCTTCTCTTGTTAGAGTCTATAATGCCTCTTCTAAATTGAAATTCTTCCTTCAGGGAGCCAAGAACTCTGATGCTTCTAAATTTACATCTGGGTAACAGATTTGCTACAAAGTTGGACTACTGGGGAACAAATTCAATGTTTCAGAAATTTTACAAAGAGTTGCATCCCTCAAGGTCTCATCCAGTGAGTTCCGTCACTGGGGACAGATGGTCTACTTTGAGTATAATCAGGAAGTTTCAGAAACATGACATAATGTTTATCTCTCCTAAGATTTTTCTCTTTGGTTTGGCTTCTGAGAAATACGTCTTGTGCCCATCTCTCTCCCTCTCTCTCTCTCTCTTTGGCAGAGTCTGACAAAAATAATGTCTAGAAAGACTTTTGCATTGTCTTTTTTATAAAAAGAATATATTTGCTTCTAATAATATATATCGAATATATTTTAACATTTTTAGATCAGAAAAAGCCCCGTTTCTTTTTCTCTTGTGAAAAATAATGTGCTTCATTTTGAGCAAACCAAAAGCCACAAGCTCTCTGAAAAGAGACAATTATAGGAGAAACACCCAAAGGTAATCATTTTGACCCAGAGTTGTGATCAAAGTTGTCCTTTACACCTGTTCTACATCTGACATTTAGACAAAAGCCCTCGTTGCAGGGAGTCTCATGAGAGTGCGTCTTGGATGGCAGAAAGGATGGTATTTCATAAGATGGGTCTGACTTCATGATGTATGCTCGGTAATTTACAAAAGAAAAAAATCTGAAATGCAAATCGATTTTAAGCCATCTTCATAACAGTAGGAAAATGCCCCTAAAACCAACTGTGCCACTTCCTTTTGAGGAAACAGTATTTATTTAGAGGAGATGATACATGCTAGAATTCTTTCAATTGGTTTCTATGCTGAATATTCTTTATTTAAAAGTAGCACATGTAGTTTTTTTTTTCCTCCTGTCCTTGAAATGTAAATATATTAGGCCTACATTTTGTTTGGCGCATCTTTGCACACTACAGTTTGCGCACGCGTGCACACACACACACACACACCCCATGTGACTACTCTCTTATATTCTATAGGATGATTTAATGGAGTTCAAAGTCTTCAAAGCTCTCAGTGGGAGGAGGAGGCCCAGGGAAAGAGATGATTGTGCTAAGCCTGAGTGTAGACTCCCTTAGAGCACAGGATGACTCACATTCCCTGACATGAGTCACTCCCTTGCAGAACTGGAGTCCTCAGCTACTACATTGCCTGTGGCTGTTTGTTCAGAGGCAGATGGAAGGCAGAGACTTCTCCAGAGGAATTAGAGCTGTGACTGAGGAGCCTTGGAGCATTCCCTCCAAGAGAGGCAGGCCACCGCATGGTCACCTTTTCTCCTTGGGTTTTTTAGCTCAGAATATTCAGTTCCCTAAAATAAGGCACTGCTGGTATATATATATATATTTTTTACCTAAGGAATTGAACCAGAGAGAAGGTTGATTTGCACACCAACAAAAAAAGAGAAAAAAATTTCTAGCCACTAGTAGAGCATTGATGGAGGAAGAAGTTGAAAAACAAAAAGGGTAAAACCCAAAGGATGTTAGCTTTTTCATTTAATGAGAATTGATGCATATTATAACCCTAATTTATTATTAGCCAAGTATAAGACATTACATAAAAATAGAAAATGACTGCTTTATTCACAGGAAAGTTTAGTCAAGATAAGGTATTCTGTATTTTTCACTCAATCTGTAGTACTTGGTTTCCTACAAAAATGGAACTCAGCTTGTCATAATTATTGAAATAATCTATTCATCTCTGATTTCTTCACTGTAAATAGTATCATCAAATGTTGACAGCAGGAGCCTCATCCAAACAATTCCTACCCAGGTTATGTGTTTGAAAATGTTTGAATCTGTTAGGAAAACTCAGTAGTTCTCAGGTCTTCATTCCTCAAAGCCTAGAGTTGGTGAAGTAGACATACCTCCACACACTGTGTGTGCCTCTCTGTAAGTTCCTCCTCCCAGCACAAGCTCCCTGAAACAGGCATGGCACAGTCAGTGACCGGCTCCACATGGGTCATGCACACCTTCTCACCTGCTTTGCTGTGTGCCTTCAGCTTTCATAAGCACCTCCTCTCGCCTGACCTCCACTTCCACTTCCTGTCCTCCATCTCTAACCCTCAACTTGAAGGGACACTTGAAAGTGGAGGACAGAGAGTAGGTATAGTAGGTATTCTGGCTTCTCGCTTATGGGTCCCTGATACAGATGAATAATGTTTATACTCAAATAAAGGTACTTGGCTCTCTTCAGCTCAACCGATAATGTATTGACAGCTAGGATTTGACATTGGCCTAGGGATTTCCTGCTAATTCTACAATGCAGCCATTACCTAGGCTTCGTTCTGACTTCTTATATTTTTGCTTTGTTTATTGACTTTACATTTATAAAGCATAGTGGGAATGGTTGTCTCCCGACTTATTTTGGAGCGCTCGGTGATGGCCATAGAGGAAGAGGGTTTAAATGATTTAATATGGAGGCACATAGAGCAGGAAAAGGAAGACCATGCTTTGAGTGAGCCTTAAGCAGCATGGCCTTGGCACCAACAGCTAGGAAAGAGTAATGTCCACCAGGACGGTGCCCTCAGTGAAGGGGGGCTCTAGAATAGGGCCAGACACCTATAGGGTTCTAATACCCCTTCTCTTCTGCTTAGAGGTCTATTACCATGTTATCCCAGCAATTATGCATTAAAAGCCATAAATCTCCTCTCTCTGTCTCTAACTGATACCTTCTTATAATTATTTGTGATGCTGCCACCATAGGATAGGCTGAGGATAAGGAGGAAATAGAGAAGATCTCAAATAGAAACCAGCAAGGAGGTCAAGGGACAGGGCTGGAAGGAAAAAAAATTAGAAGCAGAGTATTGGGAAGGATTCTAGAACTATGGAGTTTACATAGTGGCTGTGGTACTCACTAAAGATATTTCCATATATTTGAACTCTCTAATCTTTCAAACACATGGCAGCATTGTATTTCCCCTACTAACTTTTAAGTACACCCATGTGACTTGCTTTAGCAATGAAATATGAGGGAAGTATTGCATAGTTCATATTTAGGTGGAAGCTTCAAGAAATAGTGTATGCTTCCCCAAATTCTCTCTTTGCTCTAGCAACATTTGAGAAAATGGCAGTTTCATCAGCTGGAATCCCTGAGTGACCACAATGTGTCAATCCTGTGATGGACATGTGAAATGACTGAGAAATTAATTTTGTTGCTTCAAGCATCTGGGATTTGAGGGATGCTTGTTACCACAGTGTAACCTGGCCACAACTGACAGATACTGAAGAAGGAGATAGAAGCTGAGTAAAGGCCAAACGCAGACATGATAAGAAAGAAAGTGAAAGAATTAACAATGAGGAAAGAGAGAAAAGACAGATCAGAAAATATATGGAGAAGTGGAGGGAACAAAAAGGATATATAAAAGAGCAGAGAATGAGCAGAGGATGGTGAGAAGAAAGAGAAAAGTGACCAAAGAGAAAGAATCTAGGTGACCAAGTACTTTATTTCCTAAATAATTCTTAACTAGGATTCTATTAATTATTCTTCAACTTGTATATTTGAGATCATCATTTCTCCATGGAAAGTTACTTAAAGATATGAACACTGGATGGTGTTTGGAACCGAACAGTTTAGTTATACTAGGAAATCATAGTTTGCTGCAAAAAAGAGCCTGATGAATGTTCACATTCTGAGTTCTTCAGACCACACCCTGAGATCCTGTAAGGCTTCTACCTGGCTCTCTCAGGGAATGCTTTCTGAAACAAGGCAAGGCAGACCAAGCAATTGATCTACCCTGATTCTCACCTGAGCAGTTGCATTTTTTTTCTTTCTTTCTTTTCTTTCTTTTTTTTTTTTTTACTACAAGCGTTCATTATGCAGGTACCCTTGTCAATGAGGTGTGCCCCCTCTCCCCTGGCAGTTTCCCACTACTGTCAATTCCAGCTCTCCTTCCCCTGGCAGTTTCCCACTAGCCCATCCCTTTTTTATAGTATTGTGATAATTGTTCAAGGTCTGCTTATGAGTGAGAACATATGGTACTCTGTTCTTTGTTTCTGTGATAGATCACTGAGTACGATTGACTCTAAGCAGTTGTATTTTTATCAGGTGTATGTAACAGGCTTCTGCATAAGACTCTATTTTCAGGAAGGGTTCCACTTTTTTAAAAAAGAAAGTTTTGCCAAACAGATCCAGTCCATTGTGAAGAAGATACCACAACACATCTCTAATATTCTGCCTAAGCATTGAGTATGAAAATATCCATTTACTCAGAATGAGATGAGGTTTGCAGCTTACAAATATGCCTTATGAATGAAAAATGAACACAGGAAGATTGCTGTTGACCAGTGATCTCACTTGATCGATGAGCCTTCAGAATGGTCACCAGGGAATAAAAGACCCATAAAGAAGGTTCTACAGAAGGACGGCCCTTTATTTTGTGGGGATCACTGAGACACAAAAATTGCCTGAAGCTCTGACTTTACAGAAAGCCATTTCCCTGCTCAGGATTCAAGGCCACATTCTAGAATTTTTACTATAATGCATGGGTAATCTTCCCTCCTACCCAAAGCCAAAACCAGATACCTGGAATGCCAAGGATGTGTTCTGTTACCAGGGGCCATGTCCAGTGTTGTTCATGCCTGAGGACAAGGTGACCAAGACCAAATAGAAGACTTGCAGGCTACTTTTGACTCGGATATTTATTTCCTGAAGAAAAATCACACTGGCCTTCCCTCCGTTGAGAAGGCAACTCCCATTGGGTCTGTCCGTGAACAGGATATGCTGTGAACCACAGCAGACCTTTGTTTCTGGATACCTTGGTAGGAATAAAATAGAGTGCAACAATCTCTAGAAAAGAGTATTAGACACCGGATTATATTGAAAAGGGGAAATCACGGCAGCCGTTCAAACAGAAACAGAAACAAGAACAGCATCAGGAAACTTGAAAAGGTGAATGAACTACTATGGTTGGCTCTCTTGCTCCTTTGGCTGCTTTGGAAAATAGACAAGTGTCAGGAAGCCAGAGAGGTACTAAAAAGCACTTGTGGTGCTGAATGCACTGTCCGTTCACTTTCTATTACCCCAGACTTAGATACTTAGAGGAATGCTTTTCATCTGTGGATTGGTGAAATTTCTAAGTCCAAACTATATGAAGGTAATTTGAGCTGTGTTTATAGAATGTGTGTTCATGTTGGCAGTCATCCTTCACTTTATTTCCATAATCATTCCTCCCCACTGCCTACCGTACTGTGACTCTAGCTGAGCGTGAGGCAATAGCTCACCAGTGACTAGGAATGGTCCCATTTTGACAATCTGGAATGATCCCCCCTCCCCGCTAACTAAATAATGTCCATATTTACCCAATTCTTTGGCTTGCAAATGAAATAGTCCATTTCATATCCGTTTCTCATGTTGGTTAGCGTTTAGGAGATATTTGGTACTGGAAAAATATAATAGAGCCAATGAAAACTGTAGCTCTCTTTGTCCTTAGTTATCTAGCGAGAAAAGAAATAGCATTACAAATGCCATCAGACATTTAGGTTCCCAGGAAGGAGGGTATTGAGTTAACACAGTGGAAATACAGACCTTGGTTCACCTGATGTCCAAGTCTTGCTTTTGAGAGGAAGAAAGAAGAAATTTGGGGTTCGAAGGGAAGAGAGGAGTCTGATGGTAAATTAGGAGGCGAGTGGGCTCCAGAGTTTAGAGGCAGTAACAAAAAAGACATGTAGTTCAGGCGTAGGAGGGGAGTGGGGCAAGGAAGACAGAGGATTCCTGGCTCTGGACAGGGAAAAGACTAGAAACAGCAGTGGGATAAAGCCCAGGGTAAGTCTCTGTTCAGCCAACATACAGGTCTGCTCTTGGAAAGAATAGGAGTCCACATGCCTCAGGATACATGGTACATATACACAATGGAATACTATGCAGCCATAAGAAAGAACGAAATCATGAATTTCGCAGCAACCTGGATGGAAGTAGAGTCCATAATACTGAGTGACCTCTCACAGAAACAAAAAACTAAGTATTACATGTTCTCACTCATATAGTAGACCTTGATCATCCAATGTACTACCACAAGAAAATGACTGACAGTGGTGGGAAACTATGGGCGGGGGGGCGATGGGATTAATGGTGATAAATATCTGTCTGGGGA
>CAUYQG010253618.1:0-12018 GCA_963574415.1 Tarsius wallacei
CTGGGAAAACTGGCTGGCCACATGCAGAAGACTCAAATAAGATCCCTATCTATCCCCATACCCCAAAATTAACTCTAAATGGATCAGAGACCTAAATGTAAAACCTCAAACCATAAGAACCTTTGAAAATGCAGGACACACCCTTATGGAAATTGGAACTGGCATCTAATTCCTGAGCAATACCCGAAACACACGGGCCATAAGAGATAAGATAGACAAGAGGGACCTCATTAAACTGACAAGCTTCTGCAAAGCCGAAGAAACCATCAGGAGAGCAGGGATACAGCCCACAGACTGGGAAAATGTATTTGCCAACTCCAGGTCTGACAAAGGCCTAACATCTTGGATCTACAAGGAACTCAGATGTGCTAAAAAGAAAAAACCAAACAACCCCATTACAAAGTGGGCAAAAGATATGAACAGACACTTCTCAAAGGAAGACATCCGAGCAGCCAACAGACACATGAAGAAATGTTCAACCTCACTAATCATCAAGGAGATGCAAATCAAAACTACATGGAGATACCACCTAACTCCAGTCAGAATGGCAATTATCAATAACTCAAAAAATAACAGATGCTGGAGAGGATGTGGTGAAAAGGGAACACTGCTACACTGTTGATGGGAGTGTAATCTAGCGCAACCTCTGTGGAAAGCAGTGTGGCGATTCCTAAAAGTACTAAATATCAACCTCCCATATGACCCTGCAATCCCCCTACTGGGAATATACCCTGAAGAACTCAAATCACTCTATAAAAAAGATACCTGCAAACGTATGTTTATCGCAGCATTGTTCACAATAGCAAGGACCTGGAACCAACCACACTGTCCATCAAGAGTGGACTGGGTTAAAAAAACGTGGTACATATACATGATGGAATACTACGCAGCCATAAAAAAGAACAAAATCATGAATTTCACAGCAACCTGGATGGAACTAGAGTCTTTAATACTGAGTGATCTCTCACAGAAACAAAGATCTGAGTATCACATGTTCTCGCTCATATAGTGGACCTTGAACATCTATCATAATACTATAAGAAAAGGACTGACTGTGTGGGAAACTACGGGGGCGGGTAGGAAGGGAAAGGGAGGTGGGACTAATGGTAGTCAATATCTGTCTGGAGACGGGGAGACACCCCTTATCAACAAGGGTGCCTGAACGATGCAGATTTGTAAACCTAACCCTTAACTGTACCCCACAATTTTAAAATAAAAAAAATAAATAAAATTTAAAAAAGATGCTAATAAAGAAAAAAGAAAGACATTATTAGGATAGTTGATAGAACTTGACTATGAATTGTAGATTAGATAATATTAATAAATCAATATCAAATTTTGTGATTTTGACAATTGTAAAAAAGCAAACAAAAACACTTTGGCAGAAGGACTTAATATAAAGGTGAGACAAAGGCTGAAACATTTCTTGCTGAAAAGAAAGTGCAGGAAATAAGAGGCTGGGCCTGGGATCGGCCAGCAAGAAGGGTTGAGCTGGCAGGAGTCATGTGGATGGGAAGGAAAGCAGAAGGAAACCCACAGTCAGGGCATGTGAGAATTTATGAGGTGAACCTCCCTGGCTGAAGCGCATCATCAATCCCAGCTGCTGTTCATCAGCCATTTGCCATCTTGTTCTTTGTGCCTAGTTTTGGTGAATTCAGAATTTTTATTTCCTATGTTTTGTAATTGCCATCTGCATCAATAGTAAATGATTTTGTGAGTATTACCATCCCTCTTATGTGAAAAAAACAGTAGGAAGAGCTATAGATCACTTCAGAAAAGCCTCAGCCAGGTCACAATTGTTCAAAAACTCTTATTTTATTATATGATGTTGTATGGTAGTTGGATGGCATGAATTTGGACTGCAGTAATTCAAAATTTATGAAAATGGAGGCAGAGGTCTTCATGATTTGTCTTATATTTAAAGAAAGAAAAAGCCTCTGTGAAACAGATAAGTAATAGAAGTAGGTTTGCAGATCAGCCTCATTAGGAAGGCATGCTATTCCCAGTACTTTAGAAGTACTTTAGGAGCAAAAATACACTCACAAAGTAATTAGTATGCTAATTAAAAAGATTATTTTCTATTTATCAAAAGAAGTCTGAAAGCATTTCTACTTCTAATAATTTGTAAGCCTCAGTCCTTTACTGGGTGTAATAGTTTTTATTGTGCAGGGTATTTCTTTTTAAATATTTCATAATTCAGACTAAGCTATCCTTCATTAGCTCAAATAATTAAATATTTTATCTTACACTAAAATGTTGAGTGAGTAACTTATAAACAGACTATTTTCAAAGACTTCTGGGATGTGACCTTTCCTTCTTAATGGAATAAATTCATTTCATACAGAATTCCAGAGAATTTAAGAGATTATGTTAAGAAAAAGGCAGCAAAAGTGAGAAAAGTAAAATGGGATGGGAAGGATGTAACCCATGTAAGGTGATGAAATAAACCTTCTAGAGAGTTGGTGAAAAACCATATATTATACATTTTTTGGTAACTTAAGAATGTACCAGTGAAAAGGAAATAAACTACCAGGCAAGAATGAGAAGAACAGTGTGTCTAACAGTGCCGTCAGTCAGAGTGAATTTTAGAGGAAAGTATTTAGTCACATACCTGGCTGTTCCCTGAGCTATCACATTGCAGACTCCATTTTCATCCTGAGTAATGGAGCACAGATGAGTGTTTTGGATGATGGCAAGGGTTCGAGAGGATTATATAAAGTGGTGTTATTACAAATCTCTGTGCAGAGGAGAAGTGTTCCAGTTGCCCAGCTCCCATTCTGGAGACCAGAAAAAAAGTAAAATACCTCATATCCAAATGCTTAAGTCAATACAAACGTTGGGTAGGCTGACAGATGTCAAAACTCTCTCCTCTTCACTGAATGAATAGTGAACCACATGTGATAAAATCAAGACCAGATGGCTCTGAAACTATTGCCTTCACTCCATAGGCACTAAGTGTGAATGTGTGTGAATATACAGTTGACCCTTGAACAACAAGAGTATTAGGGACGATGACTCCCTACATGGTCAAAATTTGCATATAACTTTTGCCTTCCCCCAAATGTAACTACCAATAACCTACTGTGGACTGGAAGCCTATTGGTAACATCAACAGTTGATGAACACATATTTTATATGTCGTATGTGCTATATACTGTATTTTTATGGCAAAGTTGGCTGGAGAAAAAATGTTATTAAGAAAATCATAAGGAAGAGAAAATAGATTTACTATTCATTAAGTGGAAGTGGGTAATCATAAAGGTCTTCATCTTTGTTGTCTTCACATTGAGTAGGTTGAGGAGGAGGAGGGGTTGGTCTTGTTTTAGGGGTGGAAGAAGCAGAAAGAGGTAAAGGGGGTAAAAGGAGAGGGAAGAAAGCTTCTCTCATACTGTTCAAAATCATGCTGTTCAAGGGTCAACGGTATATTCTCTACATAATATATATACGTATATGAATGTACGTGAACATATAGATACTAATGGCTGTGGCACGCGCCCAGGAAAAAAATCACCATTTGATCTTTTTGCAAAATGTCAAACATACACAAAGTAAACAGAAAAGCTCCCATGTACCAATCACTGTTTCAATAATTGTCATTATTCTGCCATTATTGCTTTATATTTATCAACAGTCATTCTCCATCCCCTACTCAATCATTTTTAAGTTTGTTAAGAAAAGTTTATGTACATCAAAAAATCTTAATGCTATAATTTGGACAAATGAATATGCCCATGTAACCCACATCACCATTTCACTTTAAACCCCATGGTTTCCTACAGGTGTCAAAAGCAATATTGAACTATGTAGATCCCAGTTTAGGGTCAAGATGTACAATACCAATGGCTTAGATTACATGGTTTTTTAGTAGTGGTTATGTTGAAGGAATGATGGTGGGGAGTAGAGGGAAGAAATTCACACACACACACACACACACACACCACACACACACACGTGCACGCACACACATACACACACACATTCTAAAAAGATCTAAGGAGCAGGAAAGAAGAAAATGCACCTGGAAGTAAAAGATTTGGACTTGGAATTGCCAATGAAAGAAAATGGAAAAGGAGTCATAAGAAAAATAAGAGGTTTTATAACTTTATGAACTCCATGAGAAAGAAGAGACTTCCTACTTTCCAGCTTTTAGATGATAATCGGAAGAATCTCAAAACAGTGCCTAAGATATTAGCTTGACCATCAGTGTTTTAAAACTTTCCCCCAGCATGTTAAAAAGACCTAAATGAAATTTTGCTCATGCTTCTCACAGCACTTTAGTGCATGTCTTCACTTCATCCTGCACCCCAGCCCCTTCATCATGGCCACCCTACCTATTCTTACAGTAGCTTCCTGGCCTGGCCATGTTGTTGATCATTATTGGCATTCCCATTGCCTCTTGAATCTCATAGCATCTTGATAAAATAAGGCACTAGCAAAAGAAAAGCCCAGAGGACCAGGTGCCCACTCTAAGGGTACCTTTCCTTATGCCCCATCTCAAACTCTCCTCCTGTACCAGTTCCATTTTTAGAGCAGTTATCTAACCTGCAAGGCCCACTCTTCTTCTCTACACAACTGAAACAAACCCCTAGAGGGAATGCATCAGTGTGTTGAATCATTTCCTGGTGAATTCCGCCACCCTCAGTTTTTTTCTCTAGATCCCACCTACACTTGCCAGGTGGTTTCTTCGTCTTAGCTCCAAGACTGTTCTGGCAGTTGGTCCTCAGTTCTGTGGCTTGGAACTATACTCAGAACTCTATTCCAGATGGCCCTTTATCTGCCAATCTCTAGCTATTCCCCACTCCCATGTGGTTCTGGATTGGTGGGCTGGACCAAAAACCAGTTTCAAAGATAGCTTCTTTCTTGATGGTGAACAAAGGCAAAAATGTTTGAGCAAATGACTGTGAATTAGTATAGCAGACTTAAGGGCAAGAGACAAGACCATTTTTCTGTTGATAGAATCATTCTGGAGTCTTATTTTTTTTAAGGCATGTGGTTCCCATATCTGTTGATCTTCCCAAAAGGAACCTGGTAAAGCTTTAGGATAATGTCCACTATTTTCTGTTTTAAGCACTGAATGTAAATCATGTTGAGTTTAAATACTATATTCTATTTTCCTTATAGTGGTATCTTACTTTGTAGCCTAAGGAAAAGTAAATTTTAATTTGTTATTTATTTATTTATTTATTTATTTATTTTGGTCTCACTTTGTTGCCCAGGCTGGTCTTGAGCACCTGGGCTCAAGCGATCCTCCTGCCTCAGCCTCCCAAAATGCTGGGATTACAGGCATGAGCTACCACAATGAGGAAAGTTTTGTTCCTTTTTTTTTTGAGTCAGAGTCTCACTCTGTTGCCTAGGCTGGAGTGCAGTAGTACGCTCATGGCCACCACAGCCTCAATCTACTGAACTCAGGTGATCCTTCTGCTTCAGCCTTCCAAGTAGCTGTAACCACAGGCTCACGCCACCGTGTCTGGCTTTTTTTTTTTTTTAATTGTAGAGACAAGGTCTTGCCAAGTTGCCCAGGCTGGTCTTGAACACCTGGACTCAGGTAGCCCTCTTGCCTCAGTCTCCCAAAGTGCTGGGATTACAGGTATGAGCTACTGTGCCTGGCCTAAAAGTAAATTTTAATATATTTTTGTAGGTGAAAGACCAGCACTGATAAGTTAGGTGTTATTCATTCTTTCATTTGTTTTTATAAACTCCTGTATTAGGTTAAAAATAATAGGTTTGTTTCATTAGACCTAATCATGGCATATAAGCAGCATTTTGGAGGTTAACCACAGCCAATAGGAGTGTATTAGAAAAACTCTGGTCTTCTTCAATAAACTCTTATTTAACCATTTAAATTCTAAAACTTTATTTAAAGAACTTATATGTATACATACATTATATGTAATACACAAGCACATAATTATTCTTAGAAAAATGAGTTTCTAGACTCTAAATCCATGCAAGTTTCTGTGAAGTCCATAATTTTGTTTTTCTTTATGACTGTGTAATATTCCATCATGTATAGGTACCACATTTTCTTTATCCATACTCAGTGATCTATCACAGAAACAAAGATATGAGTACTATAGGTACTCACTCATGAGTGGACTCCGAACATTTATCATAATATTATAAGAAAGGGATTGGCATAGTGGGACACTGCTGGGGGTAGAGGGAATAACATCCATAAATGTACCCAATCTCAAACAAGACACAGTGGGGACCAAGGGGAGACCCAAAGTTTACCTGTGTGATGACCACTTATATACCTAACCTTGAGTTGTATACCAATTTTTAAAATAAAAATAAATAAGTTTATTTATTTTCTTCATATTTTTCTATAAAGTTCCAAAAGTTACTAGGATTTGGTAAATTGCTGTTCACACTATCCAAGCATTTTTGCCCTTTGGTGTTTGGTTTTGTTTCTTCTCCTTACCTCTATGCCAGTCTTTGACTTTCTAGAAAGGAAAACTTACATTTTTTTGTAAGTATCCACAGAGAAATTCCTCTAGCCCCTTGGCCATTTAAAAAATATGTAAGTACCTCTTGCACGTTTGTTTATGCTGTTATTCTTTGTTACTGTCATCGAACAGTCTTGAAGTTTTGTTTGTTTTTTTACCTCTTTTCTTGCTCCTGGTACTTCAAATGTCCAATCGGGTCTTTGCTGAACTTAAAATGCATCTTTTCTTCTACCCAAGTGATACTTATCATCTTATGTTGTTTGCACTGTTTACATGCTTCTCTTTTCTTTCTTCCAAGGATGGACTTGCAAGATTTTTAAACATCTTTCATCTTCATGATATCTCTTTACCTCCTCCTTAGAAAAAAATCTATTATCCTCTCTCTCTAACTGTTGGTGGCTTTATTTCTGACAGTTTTACTTTCTAGAAATAGCCAGTACTGAAGCACTTTGGAATTGTGTATGAAATCCATGTCTAAACTTAAAAAAATAATAATACATTTGCCATCAGCATGGCTTTAAATATCTGCGTTGTTTATTCCCTCCTGCAGCTGAGGGTCATTGCTGGTTTAGTTTGGATTCATGGGTGCAAATGAACTTTTGAGTATAAAGCTATATCACTTGGAACTGAACTGCTTTCACACAGTTCAGGTATAAAAATGCAAAATGAGGCTAACCTGGCATTGGTGTAATTGCTGGAGGTAGCTGAGATCTAGGAATCCAAATATCCTAAGTGACCAAACTAATCTCTTCACTGATCTCTATCTGGATTTATATTTTTTCTTCCTGATCACTGAAGCTCTTTACATAATGTGGAGTGACACTCGTAACCTGTATATGCAACGTGTGAATCAGAATCTATTCAGGAATTATTAACAACAGAATAGACATATACTGATAATGTTAAAATAAGTTTCAAGCGATCATATCTTCACCCAACTTTGAGAGTAGCACAGATATTGCTTCTAGCTTGGCAATATCTGTGAAAGCGAATGCAAAGTCATGGTTAAAGTCTTCAATTACTCCATCTTTGGAGAAAGTGCTCTTAAATACACTCAACAGATCTAGCAAGAAGAATCTTTAAATGCAGCCATTAGAGAAAAAGGTGTTCTCCTACTGCAAGACTCCTTACTTTCTCTGGGAAAAAATTTTCAGGGGAAAGTTGGGAGGTTAGTGATGTTGTTACAGTGAAAATAGGTTTTCTTCAAGACTGGAATGGCTACAATGCAAACTCCAGTCTCTCTCATGACATGGATGATGAAGACAACTCCTCTTACATCCAGTTACTGAACAGCTGGCTGCTGCCACATCCCAGAGAAGAAAGATACACTATGCTAAAAACCCATTCCTTTAAAGAAAATGAGTTATGTTTGAGCTCCAAGTCCATTTTTTTTCTTCTGAATAAAGAAACTGTAAGATACCATGGAAAAAGTGCTGTTCTGTTTTGCTTTCCTTTAAATATTATACCCTGGAGAAATTGTTCAAGAAACATTTATTCTTAACCCTTCACTCTTAACTGTGGAGATACAAGGTCAGGTTTAGCATAGTTTATCAGTTTCAGAAATATTGTTCGGGCATGTCAAAGCCACAGAAGCAGTTTCAACCATTGTGCTCAAATTCTACCATTGTGGATTTGGTCGATCCTATGAAATCAGAGCAGGAATTGGGTTGCTTGAGGCTTGGCATCGTCCTCTCATTCTGCCCGATATCCTGTGGGGCCCTGCATGGAACATGGGTGAGGCAGTTGTTTACCTTCATTCATGTTTCATTAACTTCCCTGAGCCATTTCCAGCGTCTTTTACTACATTTTGTGTCTTTTGTTCCTATCGCCTGAGGTATAAACTTGATGCAGACTTTGATTACGTTTATGGTCCTGAGCCACTCAGGACTATAGTATTCAAAACTGCCTGGCCTTCTTCCAGAAGTTTGCTTTATAACCTTCATAAAGATGCAAAATAAGCTCCCAGAAAACCAAATTCTTCATATCAAACAACTGTGTCAGGTTTTTTGTTAGTATTTGCTTTTCTATTATCACAGATACCAGAGGATGGTGGATCTCCTCAGTTCTGCAGGGGAGGAGGGGTCCAAGTAAAACCCCATGTGATTGACAGAGGCCCACGTAGGGTTACTCAGGTCAGACTTGACATACGATCAGGTGAAAATTCAGCTCCAGAAACTTGGAGAAGACCTCAGCTCCGGAAATCATTTTTAAAGAAAATTAAACTTTCTAAATGGTTTAAACACATGTTTTTAATACTTGTTAAATGTCTTTTCTTTCTGGAAAAGACATGTTTCAAGAAAATGAAGAAAAGGATAAATATTTGGCAAAACAATCTTTTCTACAAATACCCCTGGGTAAAAGCAAATGAAAATTGTACTTACTACCAGGCTGTTCTACACCTGCATTTTGTTTTTCTTTCTTCTCTCTTTATTGTGTATATAACAGTTTGCTTCATATGATTTCTTAATTAAATATTTAACAGCATATAATGGTGGAGGGTGGGCAATGTTAGACCGTGTTTTATTGCAGTAACTTAGTGTGCTTATTTATACTTTGTGGAGGTATTTTAAACCACACAGAGGGCTCTCTTCCACACAGAGACCTGAAGTACGTGTTACAGAGAGGCCTTTGAGCTGCAGAGAACCCACCTCTGGCAGCAGTATCATGGCTGTCCCTAATGCATCCCAATTCAACTGCTTCCCTCAGGGCAGGGATCCCTTTGGCTTAAAGGGGAAATGTTGCTTTGCTGCCTTATCATTCCTTTTAAAAAGCCTAATTTGTCTGTATGTAGAGTGGAAGGATGACAGAGATGAAGGATCAATTCAGCAGCAGGCAGGGCAAAAAGACTTATGATAGTGGCAACAGGGAAATAGTCATTGGCCAAGCATGAACTGCAGAGTAGCCAGTGGGGTTTGAGAAGGACTTTGCAGATTGGCACGTGTTGAGAAGGTGTCAAAGGGTGGAATGCCAAGGGCCTTTAACCAGCCCAAGGCGCAAAAAAGCAGGTCGTTAGAGAGTTGGTTTGTTCAAAGATGGGTTGGCACTTGATAGGGATTCTCTTTTCTGCAAGAGGAGTGCCTGCAATGGTAGAGCTAGAGCCACATGAGAAGAAAATGTCAAGGAGTTTGCCCGGGGTGCAGGGAGAAGAGTCAGGCATGAAGTGAGGGGGTCAAGCAGAGCCCTCTGTGGCCTTTCACCAAAGTCTGGAGCTGGGGTTCCTAAAACTCTTTAGGCCACGGGCTCTTTGAGAATGAGATAAATGCTTGCTGTGAACCTTCACTCTAGAATATGGTTTCTCAACCTCAAACTATTGACATTTTGGACTAGATAATTCTTTGTTATAAGGGTTGTCCTGTGCATTTTAGGATGTTTAACAGCATTTACTTATCTCTGGCCATGCTTAAGCTACTTACTTTTAATGTCATTTGTGAACCCAGATTTCCTGTCTCCTGGGCCAGTTACCTCTCTTTCCAGTGGTTCTAGGCTACTTGACTATGAAGCTTAGATGAAGACACTATGGCTGATAAATACATCATTACATGGCACTGATTCTTTTTTCCACCTTTCTCTTCCCTCTTACAAACCCGAGATGCATTTGTCTTGTCACTATTTGGAACATGCCCTTAGTTTTCTGGATAGCTGGTATATCAGACATTTTAGGGTGCCTTCCTACCATTTTACTTTTGCAGAGCATCTACTCCTGCCCATGGCTCCACTGAGTGGGCAGTGGGCCAGCTGTCCCTGCTCTTTACTCTGTCCACAATGGTAAACTCTAGCCTCAGGGAAAGGGACTATTCCCAAGTTAATTGATAACCTATAACTTGCAATCAAGAGGATAATCAAGAAGATAAGATAGGCCAATAACATTTCTCTCTTGGAATTTGAACTTAGGTCACAGAGAGCAGTGGCCCGTTGGTAGCAGGGTGGAGTTGCAGGGGACTAACAATGATGAGCTTTTTCTACTGAGGCCTCCAGCACTTCCTGTAAGTCACCAGTCTTAGCCTTAGGGAGGATCAGTATCATTAGAATTCCTGTATTTGGTGTAACTAGAAATTCCCCTCATCACTCCCTTTAATAAACATCCAGTACACTCAACCTAACTTGAGCAGAGTTCAGATAGGACCAGTGGACCTTCAGATAGCTGCCTTTCTATGACATACTCTACACAGGGAGGTGAATGGAAGTTTGAAAAAATTACAAGGACTGCCTTGTTTGTGGTCATCTGAGACAGCATTTCCCACAGGAAAGCAGACATTGCTGTCAGTGTATTGTCTGTGGGACATGTAGATGAGCAGATGGATGTCCAGGTCTGCTAATGATGAGTAGGGTGAATGTCAGCTCTGGGTTTATGGCATGCTGCCTGGGATAGCCTTGTCATGGGAAGTCTAACATAGGCAAGAAGCAGGTATGTGTACGTGTCTCTCTAGGTATAGATGCTCTGAGATCATTTAGTATCTCTTTGGCTGACTCTATAATGCCTGTTGTCCTGAGAGGAAGACCACCATAGTAAGTGCATATGCTTACATTTTGTGTTATGAGGGTATTTCCTCAAAATAGTGTTCTCATTCACCTAGGGTACTGCTGGCTTCCCTTCAAGAACATAGATGTTATGTAGCAATGCTTCTCCACAGTGGTCATACTGTCTCTAAGGTCAGGGATGAAGACATGTTGGAGATGGAGTGGGCAATTATAATTGACACAATGATTAGGGGACACTGCTGACATTTGTGAGCTGGGGCAAAGGACGCTAGACTCTGAAGATTTGTGCCATGATTCATATAAATTTTGACCATCTCACAAGATCTATCTATAATTATCTGAACTTTGAACTTAATTCCATTTAACATATAAGCACAAAGTAGTTTTGTTTGGTTTTAATGGTCATTAGAATTTTTAGGAATCTATCATTTAATTGAGAATGTTGTTCTTTTTTGTCTGAAAATTTGTCAAGAATTCTTTATTTTAGAAAATCATGTTACTGATAACAATTGCTGATTTGAATTGCCATGATGCAATATATTTATATTAGTTTGCATTTGGGATAGTTTCATTCATGATAATTCTGTGTGTATTAATATAACTATATAAATATGTGTGTACATGTTATGTGTGTGCATATGTGTGTGTGAGGTCATATACCTACACAAAAAATGTGTTCACACTTTAAGAAAGGAAAAAATTGTATTAAAATATATACCAAAACAAAAGATTAATTCAAGTCATGTTTGAATTCTGCAATTACAAGAGGTGCTCAAAGTGGTTACCATCAGTGTTTAGACACTACTGATTACAACGAACTAAAAGTAATACATACATAACATCTCTTAAAATGTGCATGTATTGCCGGGCTCGGTGGCTCAGCCTGTAATCCCGCGCCTTTGGGAGGCTGAGGTGAGTGGATTGCCTGAGCCCGCGGGTTCGAGACCCACTGGGCAACTTGGCGAGACCTCATCTCTACAATAAATCAAAAAATCAGCCGGGCGTGGTAGCGCGCGCCTGTAGTTCCAGCTACTTGGAAGGCCGAGGCGGGAGGATCGCCGGAGCCCAGCAGGTTGAGGCTGCGGTGGCT
>CAUYQG010253628.1:0-12796 GCA_963574415.1 Tarsius wallacei
CTCCCGGCCACCGCAGCCTCGACCTGCAGGCTCTAGCGATCCTTCCACCTCAGCCTTCCAAGTAGCTGGAACTACAGGTGCGCGCTACCATGCCCGGCTAATTTTTTGATTTATTGTAGAGATGAGGTCTCACCAAGTTGCACAGGTGGGTCTCGAACCTGCGGGCTCAGGCAATCCACTCACCTCAGCCTCCCAAAGTGCGGGATTACAGGCTGAGTCACCGAGCCTGGCTTGGTTTTCTTTCTTACCTTCTGGTGGCCAAGCAAATCTCTGTCAAAACTCTAGCAGAACATAAGGTTAAAGGGCAAAGACTTCAATGACTACACATCAACAATAACAAGAAAAATACAGTCTTTGAAAAAAATAGCTTTGGAATATCACTAAGCAAACAGACGACTACAGTCTACTCTTCAGAAATTAAAAACTCAAACATTCAAAACAGCAAACACCATGGACAGTGAAGAAACTGATCCCAAGAGTAACCACATTGTAAAATTCAAATATCCAGTTTACAACTACAACAACAAAATCACAGGGCATACAAAGAAGTTCCCATTCAAAGAAACAAAATCAATTGACAGAAACTTCCTAAAGAAGTTTAGAAATCAGATCAACTAGACAAAGATTTTAAAATGACTGTGTAAGTATGCTCAAAGAGCTAAAAATAAGGACACAAAACAATAAAACACAGAAAAATGATTTTTTATTTTTCTTCTTCTTTTTTTTTTTTTTTTTTGCATCAGAATCTCACTCTGTCACCCAGGCTGGAGTGCAGTGGCACACTCATGGCCACTGCAGGCTTGACCTGCTGGGCTCAGTTGATCCTTTTGTCTCAGCCTTCCAAGTAGCTGGAATTACCAGGCACACATTACCACGACTGGCTAATTTTTCTTGATTTATTGTAGAGATGAGGCCTCGCCAAGTTGCCCAGGCTGGTCTCAAATCCATGGGCTCAGGCAATCCTCTCACCTTGACCTCCCAAAGTGCTAGAATTATAGGCTTGAGTCACTGTGCCTGGCCCGACAAATGATTTTTTTAAATCAGGAAAATGACTTATGAACAAAATGAAAACATCATCAAAGAGAAATTATTTTTTTTAAAAAACTAAAATTTAGAAACTGAAAAGTACAGTAACTGAAATGAAAGAAATCACTAAAGGAGCTTAACAGCTGATTTGAGCAGGCAGAAGAAAGAATCACTGGACTTAAAGATAGAACAATTAAAATGGCTGAGTGTAGGAAGAAGACAAAAGAAAGAATGAAGAAAAGTGAACAGAGCCTAAAGGACCTGTGAGACAACATCAGGTGGACAAAAAACTGCATTACAGGGGCCCCAGAAAAAGGGGAGGGAAAAAGACAGAAAGAATATTTGAAGAATGAAAATTTCCCAAATCTGGCCAGGCACAGTGGCTGATGCCTGTAATCCCATCACTTCGGGAGGAGGAGGCGAGAGGATTGCCTGAGCTTAGGGATTCAAGAGCAGCCTGAGCTCAGGCAAGACTTCATCTCTACAGTAAATAAAAAAAATTAGCTGAGTGTGGTGGTGCATGCCTGTGGTTCCAGCTACTTGGAAAGCTGAGGTAGAAGGATCACCTGAGCCCAGCAGGTTGAGGCTGCAGTGGCCGTGAGTAAGTGTGCCACTGCACTCCAACTTGAGCAATAAAGTGAGAGACTCTGACTCAAAAAAAAAATAAAAATAAAAAATAAATTTCCAATCTGATAGAAGATATGAATCTACAAATCCAAGAAATTCAATGAAATCTAAGTAGGATAAATTACTACATAAGTTCCTAATACACATTATAATAGAAATGTTGAATGCTAAAGACAAAATCTTGAAAGCAGTAAGAGTAAAGCAACTCTTCACCCATAAGAGTCCTCAATAAGATTAACAGCTGATTTCTCATCAGAAACTATGGATGCCAGAACACAGTATTTAAAGTACTGAAGGGGGGGGGGGGATGCCAACTAAGACAGTCCTTGAAATTTGGCAAAACTGTCCTTCACCATAAGGTACAAAGATGTTTCCACAGAAACAAAAGCTGAAGGAGTTTGTTGCCATAGACCTAGCCAACATGAAAGGCTACAGAGAGTCCTTTAGGAGGAAATGAAAGAATACTAAACAGTAACTCAATGAAGAAATAAAAATCTCCAGCACAGGCAAATACATTGGTAAATATAAAAGCTACTGTTACTATACACTTGGCTTATAACTCCACTTTTTATTTCCTATGGGATTTCAAAGGAGAAACATAAAAAATAATTTAAAATCCATATTATTGGACATACAATGTATAAAGGTGTAATTTGTAATGACATAAAGGGGAAGAAGACAGATTTTCAGGAGCAGAGTTTTTATATGGTATTAAAGTTGAGCTGGTATCAGTTCAAACTGGATTGTTATAAGGGTAGGATGTTAAATGTAATCCTCATGGTAGCCAAAAAAACTATCTTTAAAAATAGGCACAAAAGGAAATGAGAAGATAATCAAAACAGTTCACTACATAAATCAATGAAAGAAAGAAAGAAAAGGCAGTATATAATAGAGGAAATGAGGGGCAAAAAAGGTACAAATTATATGGGAAAAATAGCAAAAGTTCTTCCTTATCAGTCATTTATTTAAATTTAATTGAACCATATGTTCCAATAAAAGGCAGAGATTGGCAGAATAGATGAAAATACTTGATCCTACTATATGCTACCTACTAGAGACTCACTTTTTACCTAAAATACAAATAGATGCCAGTTGAAATCATGGAAAAAAGATATTCCATGCAAATAATAACTAAACGAGAGCTGGAGTAGCTCTAATTTAATGTCAGACAAAATAGGCATTTAATAAAAAATTAACAAGAAAAAAAGAAGGATGTTATATGTTGTTAAAAGAGTCAATTCAGCAAGGAGATATAACAATTATAAATATGTATGTACAAACAATAAAACCCAAAATATATGAAGCAAATATTGACTGAAAAGAAAGTAGTAGTTCTACAATAGCTGGAGACTTTAAATACAGCAATTTTTTTTTTCTTTTTTGTCAGAGGCTGTAGTACAGTGGCACACTCCCAGCTACTGTAGCCTTGACCTGTTGGGCTCAGGCAATCCTTCTACCTCAACCTTCCAAGTAGCTGGAGCTCAGGCACATGCTACCTCATCCAGCTAATTTTTTTATTTACTGTAAAGACGAGGTCTCATCAAGTTGCCCAGACTGGTCTTGAGCCACTTGGTCTAGGCAATCTTCTCAGCTCCACCTCCCAAAGTGCTGGGATTACAGGTGTGAGCCACCATACCCGGCCTAAATACAGCAATTGTAATAATGAATAGCCAGGTGTGGTGGCTCATACCTATAACTGGAAGGCCGAGGCAAGAGGATTGCCTGAGCCCAGGGGTCCGAGATCAGCTTGGGCAATTTGGCGAGACCTCATCTCTACGATAAAAGTTAAAAATAAAGCTACAATAATCAAAACAGCTTGGTATTGATACAGGAACAGGCATATAGACCAATGGAACAGAATTGAGATTCCAGAAGCAAAAACCTCAATTTCTCAACCAACTCATCTTTGACAAAGCCTCCACCACCTACCACTGGGGAGAGGGGAACGTATTCAGTAAATGGTGCTGGGATAACTGGCTGACCATATGCAGAAGATTCAAACAAGACCCCTATCTATACCCATACACACAAATTAACTCTAAATGGATCAGAGACCTAAATGTAAAACCTCAAACCATAAGAACCTTAGAAAATGCAGGACACACCCTTATGGAAATTGGAACTGGCATCCAATTCCTGAACAAAACCCCGAAGCCCAAGGGCCATAAGAGATAAGATAGACAAGTGGGACCTCATTAAACTGACAAGCTTCTGTAAAGCCAAAGAAACCATCAAAAGAGCAGGGAGACAGCCCACAGACTGGGAAAAAGTATTTGCCAACTCCATGTCTGATAAAGGCCTAACAAATCTGGGTCTACAAGGAACTCAAACATGCTGAAAAGAGAAAAACAAACAACCCCATTATAAAGTGGGCAAAAGATATGAACAACACTTCTCAAAAGAAGACATCTGAGCGGCCAACAGACACATGAAGAAATGTTCAACCTCACTAATCATCAAGGAGATACAAATTAAAAGTACACTGAGATACCACCTAACTCCGGTCAGAATGGCCATTATCAATAACTCAAAAAATAACATGCTGGAGAGGATGTGGTAAAAAGGGAACACTCTACACTGTTGGTGGGAGTGTAGACTAGTGCAACCTCTGTGGAAAGCAGTGTGGCGATTCCTAAAAGCTCTAAATATCAACCTCCCATATGACCCTGCAATCCCTCTACTGGGAATATACTCTGAAGGACTCAAATCACTCTATAAAAAAGACACCTGCACCCGTATGTTTATTGCAACATTGTTCACAATAGCAAGAACCTGCAACCAACCATGCTGTCCATCAAAATAGAACTGGATTAAAAAAATGTGGTACATATACGCAATGGAATACTACGCAGCCATAAAAAAGAACAAAATCATGAATTTCGCAGCAACCTGGATGGAACTATAGTCTATAATACTGAGTGATCTCTCACAGAAACAAAGATCTAAGTATCACATTTTCTCACTCATGGACCTTAAACATCTATTGTAATACTATAAGAAAAGGATTGACTGTGGCAGGAAACTATGGGGGGGTAGCGAGGGGAAGGGAGGTGGGTTAAACAGTAGTCAGTATCTGTCTGGGGGTTGGGCGACACCCCTTATCAACAAGGGTGCCTGAATGATGCATATTTGTTTACCTAACCCTTAACTGTACCCCACAATTTTAAAATAAAAAAATATGTTTAAAAAAAAACAATATCACTAAGGGTATGAAACATTTCTTTTTAAATAACAAGAAATTCTATGGAACCAATAAATCCACATAATGGTTGTTTTATTACTCATTTTTGAGAAAGTAAATACTCAAATTGGTTTTGCTCTCTGCAAAAAGTATTAGTTTCTTTAGAGGTCTACTATTGTAAACCATTGGTAACCACTTTTCATTTAGTAATTTTTCACAAATGTACATATAGAAATTGCTCAGTGGAACTAATTCTGTTGCTGATAATGAGAAATAAAATGTTTCAATATATAGACACTAACTTTATATCTTTTTAAGCACCCTAGATAAATTTTTTAATTAAAAACTGAATTGAATTAATGAAATCTACCAGATGCCTTTTTAATTGGTGATTATAAACTTTCTTTTATTCTGTAGTGATGTTACATTGAATTAGTAATGTGAATTCTGTGCATGTGGAATGTAGCAGTTCAGAAGAACAACCACCATGAAATTATTTCCTAAAGTTTATTGGTTGCAGTATAATCTCTCTCTATCTTAAACCCCCATTACACAATAATTATAAAGATATGGTAACGCATTTAATCTGTTCATAATACAAAATAAGAAAAATTAGAAAGGTATACTTACTGTTGCCAAGGTAGATGAGTTTGAACTCCAAGAGTTTTTATTGTTCCTCATTTTGCCAGTAAAGAAAAAGTAGATTTTTTGTTTGATTTTTCTAATTTTAATTTTAGACTTTCTGATCCAACTGTGCTAAATTGAACCCAATTCAAAATCTATTTTGTTTTTACCCTGTTAATTGAATTATTCCATCAGAGTTTTTAACACATATCCTAACACCAGTTTGCAGACTTCTTGTTACATCCAAGAGCACAAGAATGTAACTATGTAAGATTGATTGAATCAGAAATAATCGCACAATTCCAGAAACAGGAACTACAACAACCAGACTATCCTGTCTAAATCCCATCAGTGATAATGTATAATTTTATTGAGTTCCTACTATTGTACGTCAAACACAGGAATAGACAGTAGGAATTAGATAGCAAAAAAAAAAAAAAGCTATTTTCTTCAAGGGTTTGTAGATATTAAAATATAATCATAAATGAAAGATTATTAATTCTTAATGGACACAGATTTGAGTCATAAATTATTTTTGAAGAAAAAAAACCTTGACTAGCAGTTTGTTCTTTGATGAAACATATTCAATGGACTTTCCAGGGGAAAAAGAGCATCTGCCAGAACATGAAGACCTCAAAGTGAATTTTATATTTGAGACACTCTATTTAAATATAATGTAAAGTAATCCTAAGAAAATGGATAGAGATAGGTTTGTAAAAAATAAACTAAGTTAGATGAAACTATGACATTTTATTCGCAACTTTGAAGTTGTGTTCTTATTTTGTAACAATGAGATAGGAGTCAGCAAATGTTTACAAGTAGAGGAACTATAGGTATGGTGGCATGTTACTGGCTTTAAGAAAGTAGCTCTGCCAACAAGATGGAATATAAATCCTAGATGTCAGAAAGGCTTGCATGAGAAAGAAAATGTAATCAATGTTTTGCAGGAGCCTAAGCAAAAGATGACAAAAATTGGTATAAGGAGATGCATATAGAGACAATAAGATGTGATGAAATTTACACCTCTTTGGAAGAAAAAATGGCTAAAAATTGAATATGAGAAATGAAAATAAGATGTGTGAAAGAGGAATGAGTTAGAAATGCATTTCATTACTCTAGGTGAATGAGAACTACTGAGGTAAAAATAAATAAATAAATAAAATGCAAAAGAAGTAAAGTTAAATTAAAATAATAAGTTCTGTTCAGAGTATGTAAACTTTAAGGTGCATATTGAATAGCCACCATGGGAAAGGTTATGAAACAAAGGCAGCCACCATCATTTTAAAATAAAAATTAATGTGTACCTTTTATTAGTAATGGAAGGAGAAACCGTTGTTCACAGGATATCAGGTGAGACTAAATCTACCCCGGCTCTTTCTGTGGTGATTATGAATTTGATGATTATTATAGTGACAAGGATGGTAGTTCCAAAGAAAAAATAAACTAAGTTACATCTCAAGAAAATTTTCTCAGCCTTCCGATTCAAATTCAATATATCTCAAACTGTTTTCTGATTCCACGTCACACCTCTTTTGCATACTTAGTGGCCTCATTACAGTTGAGGGCAGCTCCTTCTCCCTTATTGCTCAGGTCAAAATTTTAGAGTAATTTTTTACTCCCATTTTTCCCTCACCCAATTTCCAATCCATTAGGAATTCAGCGTTGGCTCTACATTCAGTAAATCTACAATCAGCCTGCTTCTCACCATTCTTAATGCAACAACCTTATTCTGAGTCATCCCTCTTGTCTGGACTACTGAAATAAACTCTGCTTTCCCAGATTCTGACATAATCGACAGAATAATTCTTTTCCAAGAGAAGTCAGATCATCTCACTGATATACTCAAAAACTTCAAATGAATTATCACTAGGGAAAAGACCAGAGTCCTTACAATGGCCAATAGAGTCCTATCTTTTTGACCTGACCCAACCCCTTCCACTCTCATTTCATCTTCTTCCCTCTGTTTTAGTCACACTTGGATCCTTGATTTCATTTGTCACTCAAGGCATCTGTCTTAAGCTATTACTGTTGTTATAATAAAATACCTTAGACTGGATAATTTTTGCATGATGTAAATTTATCTCTCATAGTTCTAGAGACTGAGAGGTTCGAGATGAGAATTCCTTGCCTGCTGAAGCTTTGCACTCTGCTCTATAGCTGCTGCCTTGTACTGCATCTTCACATAAGGGAAGGGCAGAATGGCAAAAAGATATCAATGGACTCCCTCAATCCCTTTTATGTTGGCATAATCACCTCCTAAAAAACCCATCCCTTAATACTGTTGCATGTAAGATTAGCTTTCAACATGAAATTTTAAATGATTTATTTCATTTGGAGAAACACAAACATTCAGACCATAGTAGCATGTTTGCCCTTTGGGGTATTTTCACTGGCAGGACTTGGAACATTTTTCCCCCAAATATGCACATGGTGAACTCTCTCATCTCTGTATCATTTGCTTACATGTTGCCTCTCAAATGGTGCCTACTTTGACACCACTTAGTACCGCGAATTGATATGACCTTGGTCTCTCCACTTTCAATTCCACTTACTGAGCTTTATTTTCTCTACAACATTCCTATCTATATATTTACATTGCTTATCATGTATTTCCTGCTACTCTCACCAGAAAGCAAGTTCTCAATAAACATTTGTTAATATATGCTTACTGCTGGTTTCTCCAATAAATATTTTGGTAATAATTATAATGTTCCATGTTTTATCTTATTAATATATGTAACAATATAACAATTGGTCAGTTTAGAATTATACAATTATTTTAGTATTTTTCTACTTGTTCTTTCACTTTTATTTCACTTAAATAATTTATCATTATGGTCACCTAATCGACCAAAATTTTTCATTCCCTAAATCCTTGATCTCTGAAATTATTTTCTCTCAGACAAACTTTTTTATAAAAGTATTTTTTATAGCAGTGTTTCCTGTGTGTCACCTGTTTTGTTTACCTTCTTGGTCCATGTTAAAATTTCCCTTCCCTTCTCTGTTGACCATGTGACTTTTTTGGTTGCTGAATTGTGAGGGAAGTGCTGCAGGGTTTAGGAATGAAAACTTTATAAGCCAGTGCTTGATTGGCCACATTACTTCTTTTTATTTGCTGCAGCAAGGAATATGCAATATTGCCTATGCCATTAGCCTGAGTCCCTAAAACACTGAGATAATTCTTAGCCAATTTATAATCAATAATATAGATTGAGTGAGGGAAAATATTAACATACTAAATACTAAGATTTTGTATTTAATTAATGTTTCAACATAAGCTGATCAAAGTGATTGATATGTGCTTCCTTCCTGCCAATTACCTCATTTACACTTAACTTTCTCTTCAAAATTTTCGCTAGATATTTTTCTCTACTGAGTTTAAAATTTGTTCTTAATGATTTAAGCTGTATTTTTACGTGATAATTTATTTATTTGTCCATTCATGGTTATATTCATTTACCCAACAGTTATTAACTTTATGTGAAAAATAGTTATGTGGCGATACATGCAAAAACCTAGAATTTAACTCTCTTAAATATTACAAATAATGTATGGAACATATGAGAACTATCAAACAGTGATTTGGCTTTGTCAAGAATATCAGAGAATATTTTTTGGTGGAATTAAAGATGGGTTTGGAAACAAATGAAGGATAAATGTTAACAAAAGAGGAGTCAAAGGAGTACATTAGAAGAGGAATATCAGTGAGTATGAGAGACTCAAAGTAAGGCCAGTATAAACAAGACAAGAAAAACAGATTAATTTAGTACAAAATGAGGTTAGAGACTTAGAGAGAATCCAGTGGAAAATTCCTGATGAGTGGTGGTTTGATTTTAGAAAAAGGAAAAATGTCTTGAAGGATGATTAACTGGAAAGACACAGTTAGATTTTTAATTTGAAAGTGTCACTATGGCTGCATCAAGGAGAAAAGATTGTAATTCAGCAAGAATGAATGTAGGTAGCCTAGTAAGTGGTGATGTCATTAATCCAGGTGAAAGATGAAGATGACCTAGACTAGGCCTGTGTGATAGACATAAAATGGAGCAGATGGGTTTAGTGGATATTAGGAAGACAGAATTTACCAGACTGAGTGAAAAATTGTCCAATGGAGTAAGGAAGAAAGAATAGTTTTGGTTAATTTCCAGATTTCTTTCTTTCTTTCTTTCTTTCTTTCTTTTTTTTGCATTGGAATCTCCCACTGTCACCAAAGCTAGAGTGCAGTGGCATACTCATGGCCACAGCAGACTCAACCTGTTGGGTTCAAGCTAAGCTATTCTTCTACTTAAGCCTTCCAAGTAACTGGAAATACTCCAGCTCTCCTGGCTGATTTTTTTATTTTTTGTAGAGAGGAGGTCTCGCCAAGTTTCCCAGGCTAGTATCGAACTCATGGTTTCAGGCAATCCTCTCACCTCAGTTTCCCAAAGCGCTGGCATTATAGGCATGAACCACCATGCTTGGCCTAATTTCTAATTTCCAGATTTCTAAATGTATAAATGAATACGCTGTACTGCCCTTCATTGAGATTAAAAAAAAATAGAGAATGATCACATTAGGAGAGAAAGATAATGAGCTTATACGAAGCTCACACACTTCTAAATTACTTTAATTTTTCTCAACATAATGATGTTTCAATTAGTCTATAAAATATTTATGGTCAAAGCTATATGACTTATTTGTTTACTCTAAAATACAGAGTGAGTCAATAAAATTCTTGGTGGTTTGCTATAATGTGAAGGGAAGAAATCAACACACCAAGAAGTGCTGTACAATTTCTAAATGAAGTAAGTAGTAAATATTGTAAAACTTCTGCATAAAATGGAACTAGGCAGTGATACTTTACCAGGATGAGATCACTAGTGCTTAGCATTAGGTAAAGATAAAAGAGTGGCATAACTGGAGGAAATGCTGAACTTTCCACTATCCTTTCTGTCCGTTCTTTTCTATTAAACTGAGCAGTTGCCATTCATTGAAATAACATTTATGATTATAAAAATAACTTGATACAGTTTCTTCCAGTTTTCATAAGGAGAAAATTATTACTTTTTAGGGAACCTGAGAACATCAATGTTCCCTGGCTCTGGGACTGAAGGCTGAGATTCAATCAATAGTTGACATTTTTTGTTTGTTTGTTCCTTTGTTTGGAGGGGGGTTTAAAATCACTATACATTATGTGATGTCTGCCTTAAAGCACTTATTTTGGTTAATTTTCTTTTCTTCTATTTGAAATACCACACATTTTATAGAAACATATGGGTATGGAGTACTTGAGTCTAAACATGGACATCTGACAGATCTTGTTCCGTGCTGAGAAACAATTATTTAAATCTAGCTTGGCAATATGGCTTTTTTTCCAGACATTCTATGGTTCATTTTTCCTCTGAAGTAAGCATGCTGTTAAGAAAATTCATTCACATGGGATCTTTTAATCAACCTACAGCCATAACAATAAACTTTCTTTCTCCTAAATCCCTCTAAGATTTCCCTCTAGTGACAATAAGGATACATTGCATCTACCAAATCAATACTGTTTAAAACTGTAAATGTTTAAATTCATTCTCTTTATGTAATCCCTATTTCCTATCAGTTTAATGAATTCAGGGCTTCTATTTTAGATTACTACATATATGTAGTTCCAGAATAATAATATTTGCAGCTAATGTTATCATATTGGTATGCCAATTTTTTGTTTGTAGAATGATTTTTTTTTTTTTTTTTTAGAATTTAGAATTTAGAATTATTTAAGAAGTATATTATAGACAGTTTAGAATTGTAGAATGATTTTAATATATATTTTGGTCAGCCTTTACTGAGCTTTCTATCAAATGACATACTATGTTTTTTTCTCAAAATGTGTTTAATAATATTTTCATTTTGCTCTCTATTTGATCAAGAAAATTGTACTTAAAAACTTGATTTATATATATTTTTCTAATAGATCGAAAATTTTATTAAAATATTGTATATAGTGTAAATAAAATAAAAGAAAGTTTTCATCATATTTTCAAATACTTCATGCAGCTTTGAATCTCTGATCATTTATCCTGATACATTTTATGTTGTGTTAATATTGTGCCTTAATTAATAGAACCTTTGCCTCAACATATAATGCTTTGCCGACTTTAAATATGTTTCTTTGTATATCTAAATTTATCCTGAAACCTAGGTTTAACATATATGCCCATATTTCCTTCTATGTTATTGGATCCATACACTAGATCTGGTAGAAAACATCTACTTGTTTTAGTGTATTGGAAACCAATTCCATCTTACCATGCTTGTTGGCATACTCACTAGAGTGTTTTCTTCACACCTACAAAGGTTTCAGCTAGAACAGGGACAACCATAGGTGTTCAGTGAACACCTATGAAAATAAACTGGTCTACACAGGGGGTCTCTGAAGGTTCCTTATGATTATGAAAATATGCCAAACATAAATAAATTTATTTTTATTTATTTATTTTTATTTTTTGAATTGGAGTCTCACTCTGTTGCCAAGACTGGAGTGCAGTGGCACTTTCCCAGCTACCGCAGCCTCGACCTCCTGGGATCTGGTTATCCTTCCTTCTCAGCCTTTCAAGTAGTCGGGACTACAGGCGCCAGCTACCACGGCCGGCTAGTTCTTGATTTATTATAGAGACGAGGTCTCCCCAACTTGCCCGTGTGGGTCTCGAGCCCGTGGGTTCAGGCAATCCACTCGCCTCGGCATCCCAAAGTGCTGGGATTACAGGCTGAGCCACTGAGCCCGGCTAAAAATAAATAGAGATGTGTGTATTTCTTTTGTGACTAGAATGCAAGTTCTGCAAGTAAAGAAACACACTATCCACCACTTCTTATCATTTAGTGTCTCCACATTGATCTCAACAAACATATAGTATCATGAAACAATGCAGAAGTACATCTTATATTTTGCTGGTTTTCTTTCTTGATATTCAAATATTTATTATTATTACTTTAAAGGGTACTGGATGGGTCAAAGGAGAAGGCCTTGATTGTCAAATCTTCATTGCCACCTTCTGTACCTGGAAAAGGCAGAAATAGTCTTCAAAATGTTATTTCAACTCAGAACATAATTTTAATAAAAAGACAGTAGGCGCTCAGTCTGTAATCCCGCGCCTTTGGGAGGCTGAGGTGAGTGGATTGCCTGAGCCCGCGGGTTCGAGACCCGCCTGGGCAAGCGAGACCTCATCTCTACAATAAAAATCAAAAAATTAGCCGGGCGTGGTAGCGCGCGCCTGTAGTTCCAGCTACTCGGAAGGCTGAGGCGGGAGGATCGCCGGAGCCCAGCAGGTGGAGGCTGCGGTGGCCGGGAGCGGCCACTGCACTCCAGTCTGGGCGACG
>CAUYQG010253631.1:0-13604 GCA_963574415.1 Tarsius wallacei
CAAAAGATATGAATAGACACTTCTCAAAAGAAGCAGCCAACAGATACATGAAAAAATGCTCAGTCTCATTAATCATCAAAGAAATGCAAATTAAAACCACACTGAGATACCACCTAACTCCAGTCAGGATGGCCATCATCAATAACTCAAAAAACAACAGATGCTGGAGAGAATGCAAAGAAAAGGGAACACTTCTACACTGTTGGTGGGAGTGCAAACTAGTACAACCTCTGTGGAAAACAATGTTGCTATTTCTAAAAAATCTAAAAATCAACCTTCCACATGACCCAGCAATCCTTCTTCTGGGACTATACCTAAAGGAACTCAAATCATTTTACAGAAGAGACCTGCACACACAAGTTTATTGCAGCACTATTTGCAATAGCAAAAACATGGAACCAACCGTGCTGCCCATTGAAAGTGGACTGGATTTTTTTTTTAAAGGTGGTACATGCACACAATATAATAGTTTGCAGCCATTAAAAAAGGACAAAATATGGACTTTGCAGCAACTTGGATGGAACTAGAGTCTATAACACTCAGTCATCTATCGGAAACAAAGAACTGAGTACCATGTGTTCTCACTCATAAGGGGACCCTAACATTTGTAATAATACTGTAAGAAACAGATTGCCAGTAGCGGGGAGGGGGTCACATAACATCAATAAGGGTACCTGATTCAAACCAGGTGAAGTAGGGACCAAAAGGAGGCCCAAACTTTACCTGTATGATGACCACTTGTATACCTAATCCTGAATTGTACTCCACAACTTTAAAATAAAAAAAAAGAAGCCGGGCTCGGTGGCTCAGCCTGTAATCCCAGCACTTTGGGAGGCTGAGGTGAGTGGATTGCCTGAGCCCGCGGGTTCAAGACCCACCTGGGCAACTTGGCGAGACCTCATCTCTACAATAAATCAAAAAAATTAGCCGGATATGGTAGCACGCACCTGTAGTTCCAGCTCCTTGGAAGGCTGAGGCAGAAGGATCACCGGAGCCCAGCATGTCGAGGCTGCGGTGGCCGGGAGCGTGCCACTGCGCTCCAGCCTGGGCGACCAAGTGAGACTCCGACAAGACAAGAAAAGAAAAAAGAAAAATATGTGCTATGGTTGGATATTTTAAGTCCTCCAAAATTCATGTTGAAATTTAATCCCTTTCAAAATGCAAGTGTTGCCAATGTGATACCAATGTGATTAAGAGGTGGGACCTTTAAGAGGTGGTCATGCTATGAGGGCTGCTCCCTCAGTGAGATTAAGATCCTTTTTTGGACCGGACTTGGTGGCTCAGCCTGTAATCCCAGCACTTTGGGAAGTCAAGGCAAGTGGATTGCCTGAGCCTGAGGGTTTGAGACCAGCCTGGGCAACTTGGTGAGACCCCATCTCTACAAATAAATCACAAAAACTAGCAGGGTGTGGTGGTGTGCACCTGTAGTTCCAGCTACTTGGAAGGTAGAGGTGGAAGGATTACCTGAGCCCAGCAGGTTGAGGTTGTGGTGGCTGTGAGCATGCCACTACACTCCAGCCTGGGCGAAAGAGTGAGACTCCAACTTAAAAAAAAAAACTCTTTTTTTTTCTTCTAAGTCTTTTAAGTCGAGGTCTCACTCTTACAATATATATTAAAAAAAAAATTAGCCGGGCGTGGGAGTGCACACCTATAGTTCCAGCTACTTGAAAGGCTGAGGTGGAAGGATCACCTGAGCCCAGCAGGTCGACACGGGCGTGGCTGTAAGCATGCCACTGCACTCCAGCCTGGGCGACGAAGTGAGACTTCGACTCAAAAAAATAAGAATAAAAAAATCAAATGCTATTAAGTCATGATGACGGTGATGGGTACCTGGATACCTGTTGTATTGTCCTCTGTACTCTACCATCTACTTGGAATATTTAATAATTGGAAAGAAAATACAGGCAAGCACAACTGGAAAGAAAAAACATCTATAATTCTAACTCTTCTGCTCTCCTTCTATTGACCTCTATTAACATATTGGTATAAATCTGTCCAGCGTTTTTCCATACCTTTGTGTTCCTGCACCACCTGGATAGGAAGGGGTGGAAGGTCTTCGGTAACTGCTATAAGGGCAGTATGCAGAGTTTAGCAGGCTAGAAAACTGGACCTTGAGTAACATGTTAAGAGGTGGTAGTTTTGCCAAGTTAAAAGTATTTACTGAAAGGAGAAACATTTCATTTAAGATTTGTGTTAATTTGCTTGCCATCACTTATTTTGAGTAGTTCAGACTCTTTAAACAGTTTTCCCTTTTCGATTTTTCAGAACTGCTAGAGACTTATAGAGTCTTTGGAATAAATATACAAAAGCCATTAAAAAATACAACAATATATATATATATATGTCTGGCTCTGAAAATAGGCAATTCTGGCATTGTAGAGCATCGTAATTATTTGCCTTCTATAATTCCTTACAATTTAGCTACAATTTCTCTCATCAGATTTTTCCCCAATATTGTTTCCTTCTACCAACATGAATACATGCCCTTGGTAAGGAAGGCTGAGCTTAAAGCTTAATGTGGTTTCCTTGCACTTTAGTGCCACCTTATGGTAGCATTCGTTGTCAGTCTCTGTGCTTTCCTGATTTTTTTCTTTTTTCTTTTTTTTGCTCCTGAACTCATTTCTGGCTGTAGTTTACAGTGTTGGTTATTTAAAGATGATCATGTCACATAGCAGCATGTCACATAGCAGCATTAACCCGTCCGCACAATAGAGTCAGCTGGTAACCTTTAAAGAATACAGTTACTAGGCTCAACTCAGAACCACCGTCAGAGAGGCATTTACACTAAATCGTTGGACAAAGCTAGAAATCATTTTAAAAAAAATTCAGTGCCATTACTTACTGGGAAAAGTCAGCTTTCTTCCTGGAGTATATGATTACATATAGTCATGCTATCATGTGACTACTCATGGCTAAAAATGAATACACTTGAGCTATTCCTTTAAGGATTTGTTCCTAAAGTAAAATAGTTCTGACAGTTGCTTACATATCTTTCTCTTAATTTTTAAAAAAAATTTGGGTAAATATATTAACCACAGAAAAGTGTAGAGCCTAAAATAACCAACAGATGTACACATCACTCAAAATTAAGTGAATGGGATGGGGTAGCTCACAACTGTAATCCCAGCAGGCTGGGATGGGAGAATTGCTTAAGCCCAGGAGTTCAAGACCAGGCTAGGCAACATAGCAAGATCTTGTCTCTAAAAAAAAATTGTTTTAAAATTAGTCAGGTGTGGTGGCCGGTGCCTGTAGTCCCAGCTACTTGGGAGGCTGAGGCAGAAGGGTCACCTGAGCCCCGAAGGTCCAGGCTACAGCGAGCCGTGATTGTGCCACTGCACTCCAGCCTGGGTGATGGAGTGAGTCTCTGAGACTCTGGCAAAAAAACCAAAACGAAACAAAACACTAAAGTGAGCATCAACATGTTTGCTTCAGGTAATTTTTTTTTTTTTTTTTTTGAGTCAGACTCCCACTCTGTCGCCCAGGCTGAAGTGCAGTGTTATGATCATGGCCACCGCAGCCTCGACCTGCTGGGCTCAGGTGATCCTTCTGCTTGAGCCTCCAGGGTAGCTGGGACTACAAGCACATGACACTACACGTGGCTAATTTTTTGGGGGGGTTGGAGTCTCACTCTGTCACCCAGGCTGGAGTGCAGTGGCCGCTCCCGGCCACAGCAGCCTCGACCTGCTGGGATCCGGCGATCCTTCCGCCTCAGCCTTCCAAGTAGCTGGAACTACAGGCGCGTGCTACCACGCCGGGCTCATTTTTTATTTATTGTAGAGACGAGATCTTGCCAAGCTGCCCAGGCTGGTCTTGAACCCACGGGCTCAGGCAATCCACTCACCTCGGCCTCCCAAAGCGCTGGGATTACAGGCTGAGCCACTGAGCCCGGCTATTTTTTTTATTTATTATAGAGATCATATCTTGCCAAGTTGCCCAGGCTGGTCTCCAACTCCTGGGCTCAGGCAATCCTCTCGCCTTGGCCTCCCAAAGAGTTGGGATTACAGGTGTAAGCCACCATTCCTGGCCCTTCGGGTTATTTTTATAGGTTTGAAATAAATTTTTTTTTGACTCAGAGTCTCACTGTCACTCAGGCTGGAATGCAGTGGCATGCTCATAGTCACTGCAGCCTCGACCTGCTGGGCTCAGGTTATCCTTCCTCCTCAGTCTTGCTGGAACTACAGGCATGCACCAGCACTCCCAGCTAATTTTATTTATTTATTTATTTACTGTAGAGACTAGGTCTCACCTAGTTGCCCAGGCTGGCCTCGAACCCCTAGGCTGAGGCAGTCCTCTCACCTTGGTGTGATTACAGGCGTGTAATCACCTTGCTGTGATTACAGGCGTGAGCCACTACGCTTGGCATAAAATATTTCTAATAGAGCATAATAATGGCTAACATTTTTAGCACTTCCTATATGCCAGGCACTATTCCAAGTCCTTTCATGTGTGTATCTGCTCAGTAACATTGTCATCAAGAGCACACTGCTCAAATCATTTTTTTCTGTTGTCCTTAGACAACTTGTCATCTCTGGGTCTCAATCTCTTTGTCTATGCATGATGGTTATACACATATGCACAAACACAAGAAGAGATGAAACAAAAATTATATTAGGCTAAATTGGGAGATTATGGGTTACATTTCTATTACTCAAATGCAATATTGGCTTTTTTTTTTAATTGAAATCTCACTCCGTCGCCCAGGCTGGAGTGCAGTGGCATGCTCACGGCCACCGCAGCCTCAACCCACTGGGCTCTGGCAATCTTTCTGCCTCAGTCTTCCAAGTAGCTGGAACTACAGAAGTGTGCTACCACACCTGGCTAATTTTTGATTTATTGTAGAGATGAGGTCTTGCCAAGTTGCCTGGGCTGGCCTCAAACTCGCAGGCTCAGGCAATCCACTTGCCTCGGCCTCCCAAAGTGCTGGGATTACAGGCTGAGCCACGGAGCCCAGCCCAATATTGGCATTTTAAAAACAGTTTTCTTGTGATATTTTACACATACCATACAATTCACCTATGAAGGGGGACACAAAGACCTGGAAATTTGCTTATGAAAAATTATCTGTTTATTCTGACATGTTTGAATTTCAGTCACCTTCAAAGTATTCTCCACCTGATGCAATACATACCTATGGAGTCACTTTTTCCACACTCAACACAGTTTTGAACTTGTCAGTGTTGATGCTTTTTAGTGCTTCTGCCGTTTTTTGTTTCACCTCTTTCACATTAGCAAAACGTTTTTTTTCGAGGACTTTTTTCATCTGGGGAAACAGAAAAAAGTCACTCGGGGTGAGACTGGGAGAATAGGGAGGGTGGGGCACAGGGGTCATGCCATTTTTGCTCAGAAACTGCTGAACACTCAGTGTGGTACGGGTGGGCATGCTCATAAATCACCCATCATGAAATGGGCCAAAGGCATTGAAAGAATCTCCAAAAAAATTCACTGAAGCTGAATGCAGTCTTTCACAACAACCCTAGCTGGTACACTGATGCTGATGGGTTTCTAGAACACCTATCTAGCAGGGAAAGCCTGTATTACCAGGTGCTCGCCCTTCAAAAAATAATTCTGGGCTGGGCGCGTAGCTTAGCCTGTAATCCCAGCACGTTGGGAGGCCGAGGCGAGAGGATTGCCTGAGCCTGCGGATTTGAGACCAGCCTGGGCAACTTGGGAGACCTCGTCTCTACAATAAATCACAAAAACTAGCCAGACATGTGTCTGTAGTTCCAGCTACTTGGAAGGATGAGGTGGAAGGATTGCCTAAGCCCAGCAGGTCAAGGCTGTGGTGGCCGTGAGTGTGCCACTGCACTCCAGTCGGGGCGACAAGAGTGAGACGCCAACTCAAAAAATTCTGGTTCTTTTGGGGTTCTCCCTCGTATTTAAATGGTACAACCCAACGGTCTTAAGTACTAGGATTGCCAAAAAATATATACACATTTTAAGAGACATTATCCATGTATTACTTTTATGCTGATGATAACCACTTTAAGCACCTCTTGTGATTGCAGAAGTCAAATGTGACTTGTATTCATCTTTTGTTATCGGTATATTATATATATATATATATATATATATATATATAAAATATTATTTTTCCTTTTAAAAAATGTGTAACATTTTTTGGGACACCTGTATATTCTTAGAGTTGTGTAACCATCACCACCATCAATTGTGAACATTTTCATCACCTCAGAGGGAAACTCCATAACTTTTAGCTATCATCCCAAGTGCTCATGTCATTCTCTCCCTCCTGCCCTAAGCAACCAAGAATCCCTTTCTGTCTCTATCTATGTATTTGCCTATTTTGAACATTTCGTAAAAATGGAATCGTATGTAACTTTTTATGACTGTCTTCTTTCACCTAACATAATGTTTTCAAGGTTCATCCATGTTGTAGCATGTGTCTACTTCATTTTTTTTTTTTCGAGTTGGAGTCTCACTCTGTTGCCCAGACTGGAGTGCAGTGGCACGCTCATAGCCACTGCAGCCTTGACTTGCTGGGCTCAGGCAATCCTTCCACCTCAGCCTTCCAAGTGGCTGGAACTACATGTGAGCACCACCATGTCCAGCTAATTTTTTGATTTATTGTAGAGACAAGGTCTTACCCAGGCTGGTCTTGAACACGCGGGCTCCAGCAATCCTCTCTCCTCAGCCTCCCAAAGTACTGGGATTACAGGTGTGAGCTACCGTGCCTGGCTTCATTTTTAATCGAGAAGGTGAAATTCACATAACATAATTAATTGTTTTAAAGTGTACAATTGGCCGAGCGTGGTGGCTTATGCCTGTAATCCCAGCACTCTGGGCAGCTGAGGCAGGAGGTTTGTTTGAGTTCAGGAATTTGAGACCAGCCTAGGCAACATAGTGAGACCTTGTCTCTACAAAAAATTTTAAAACTTAGCCAGCTGAAGCGGCGTGCATCTGTAGTCCCAGCTACTTGGGAGCTCGAGGTAGAAGGATGGTCTGAGCCCAGGAAGGTGAGGCTGCAGTAGCTACTGCACTCCAGCTTGGGCGACTAAGCAAGACCCCAACCCCAAAACATAAATGCGGTCTACAACTCAGTGGCATTTAGTACATTTATGATGTATTACAACCATCACCTACCTCCATGAACTCCAAAACATTTTCAACACTTCAAGCAAAAACCCCACACTCTTCATTCTCCTCTCTCCAGGCCCTACCAATTTATAATCTGCTTGCTGTTGCTATGGATTTACCTATTCTGGATATTTAATGTAAGTAGAGTCATATGACATGTGAGCTTTTGAGTCTGGCTCCATTCGGTTAGCATGATAGTCTCAAGGTTCAGCTGTGTTGTAGCATGTATTGGCACTTCATTCCTTTTTGTGACTGATTAATATTCCATTGTACCGGTATATCACATTTTGTTCACCCATTGATCAGTCAATGGACTGTTGAGTTGTTTCCACCTTTTGGCTATCGTGAATAGTGTTGCTAGGAACACCTTTGTGTACCAGTATTTGTTGGAGTACCTGTTTTCAATTATTTTGAGTCTATACCTGAGTCATAAGGTAACTCTATGTTCAACTTTTCTGAAGAGCTACCAGATTGCTTTCCAAGGTGTCTGCACCATTTTATATTCCCATCAGCAGTGTATGAGGGTTCCAATTTTTCTACATGCTGGAAGACATTTGTTATTATGTAGCTTTTTGGTTCTAGCCATTCTACTGGGTGTGAAATGGTATCTCATTGTGTGTGTGTGTGTGTGTGTGTGTGTGTGTGTGTATGTGTGTGTGTGTGTGTGTGAGTCGGAGTCTCACTCTATTCTCTAGGCTGGAGTACAGTGACACGCTCATGGCTACTCCATCTGCTGGACTTTGGCAATCCTTCCACCTCAGCCTTCTGAGTAGTTGGAACTACAGGTGCACAACACCATGTCTAGCTAATTTTTTTTTTGACTTATTGTAGAGACAAGGTCTCGCCAAGTTGCCCAGGCTGGTCTCAAATCCCTGGGCTCAGGCAATCCTCTTGCTTCAGCCTCCCAAAGTGCTGGGATTACAGAGGTGTGAGCACCCGTGTCTAGCTCACTGTGGTTTTGCATTTCCTTGATGGCTAATGATGAGCATCTTGTCATGTACTTATCAGTCATTTGTATATCTTCTTTGAAAAAACGACTATTCCAATCCTTTACCATTTTAAAAATTGGGTTATTTGTCTTCTAAATGTTGAGTTGTAAGCATTCTCTATATATTCTAAATACAAGTTCCTTTACCAGGTATATAATCTGTAAACATTTTCTGACATTCTATCAGCTTTTTTCACTTTCTTATAATGCCCTTGAAAGCACAAATGTTTTTGATTTTGGTGTCCAATTTCTTTTTTTGTTTGTTGCTTGCGCTTTTAGTTTTATTTAGAGATCTGTTGTCAAATCCAAGGTCATGAAGATTTACCCTTATGTTTTCTTATAAAAGTTTTACAATTTTGACTCTTACATTTAGATCTTGGATCCATTTTGAGTCAATTTTTGTATATGGCTGAAGTAAGGATCCAATTAGACTCATTTGCACTAGCCTATCCAGTTATCCTAGCATCATTTGTAGAAAAGACTATTCTTTCTACATTGTATGGTCTTGGCACCCTTGGTGAAATTCAGTTGCCTGTAGTTATATGGATCTGTTTCTGGACTCCCAATTCTGTTCCATTCATCTACATGTCTGTCCTTATGCCAGGACTACATTGTCTTGATTACTATAGCTTTGCAGTAAGATAAGAAATTGGAAAGTATGAATCTTCGAATTTTGTTGTTTTCCAAAATTGTTTTGGCTATTCTGGGTCCTTGGGTTTTCATATACATTTAGAATCAGTTTGTAAATTTCTACTAGGAAGCCAGCTGACCTTCTGATAGAGACTGTGGTGAGTCTGTAAATTAAGTTGAGGAGTATTGACATCTTAACAATATAAAGTATTCTGATCCATAAACATAGGATGTCTTTCTGTTTATTTAGATCTTTCTTTCAATGATATTTTTCCATTTATTTAAATTTATTCTTCAGTATTTTTTTTTATTTCTTTTTTTTTTTTTTTGAGTTGGAATGTTACTCAGTTGCCCAGGTTGGAGTGCAGTGGCACACTCATACCTTCATGGCCACCCCAACATCAACCTACTGGGCTCTGCCGATCCTTCCACCTTAGTCTTCCAAGTTGCTGGAACTACAGGAGCATGCTACCACGCCCAGTAATTTTTTGTTTTATTGTAGAGATGAGGTCTCAACAAGTTGCCTGAGCTGGTCTTGAATCCGCGGGCTCAGTGAATTCACTTGTCTGGGCCTCCCAAAGTGCTGAGATTACAGGCTGAGCCACCGAGCCTGGCCCACATTTACTTCTTAATTACACATTGTAGCATGAAGTAAATGATGCCTTTCTAATGCAAATAAAGAAAGTTTATGCATATAATAGCACTGTAGCTTACTTGCACATAACTGTATGGATTTCAGCACTAAAATGACAGCTCTAAACTAGCTATAACTCAGGAGAATAGAGGCAGGTGGCATGCAGACATCTACCTCTGTTGAATTTGGCTACTTCCTTTGAGTGAGACTTTTTGTCTCTTTTTTCTGAAATAGTCTTCCAAAGACGTTAGCCAATTTTTTCTGAAATCTACCCTTCAAATCTCTTTCAACTTGTGTAACCAGGCTACTTTTAAACTCCTGGGCTCAAACACTCCTTCAGCCTTGGCCTCCCAAAGTGCTAGGATAAGAGGCATGAGCTACTCTACCTGGCCTGAATTATTTTGTTAATTTCATTTTTGCATTTTTCATTGCTAGTCTATAGAAATAAATTAATTTTTGTATATTTGGTCTTATATTCTGAAATCTTGCCGAACCGCTATTTGTTCTAATAGTTTTTTAGTGAATTCTTAGAATTTTCTATATATGGGATCATGTCATCTCTAAATAGATATAGTTTTATTTTTCAATCTAGATGCATATTATGCCATTTTCTGGCCCAACTGCCTTGGCTAAACCTCCATTACAATAGTGAATAGGAATGTTGAGAATGGGCATCTGTCTTGCTCCTGATCGTAGTGGGAACGCAGCTAGTTCTTTGTCATCAAGTGTAAGGTTATCAGTGGGTTTTTCATAGATACTCTTTGTTAGGTTGAGGAAGTTCCCGTCTACTCCCTTGTTGACTGTTTTTATCATGAGAGAATGTTGAGTTTTGTCAATTATTTTTTCTTTATCTATTGAGATGATTATAAAGTTAAAATTATATTGATACCGTGTATTACATTAATTGATATTCAGATATTCAATCAACTTTTTGTTCCTGGAATAAGTGCCTCGTGGTCATGGTGTATAATTATTTTTGCATGTTGCTGGATTGTTTGCTAGTATATGTTGAGGAATTTTGCATCCTTATTCATAAGAGGTATTGGTCTGTTTTTGGTTTGTGATGTCTTTGTCTAGTTTAGGTATGAGGGTAACACTAACCTCACAGAATGGGTTGGAAAATGCTCTCTTCTAAATTTTTTAAGAGTTTGTGAAAAATTGGCTTTAATTTTTTTTTTTTTTTTTGAGTTGGAGTCTCACTCTGTCACCCAGGCTGGAGTGCAGTGGCACACTCACGGCCAGCCCAGCATTAACCGGCTCAGGGCTCAGGCGATCCTTCCACCTCAGCCTTCGAAGTAGCCAAAACTACAGGCGTGCACTACCACGCCTGGCTTTTTTTGATTTATTGTGGAGATGAGGTCTCACCAAATTGCCCAGGCTGTTCTTGAACTTGTGGGCTTAGGCAATCCCCTCACCTCGGCCTCCTAAAGTACTGGGATTACAGGCTTGAGCCACCACGCCGGGCCCATTTGTTTTTCTTTAAACACTTAACAGAATTCACCTGTGAAGCTATCTGGGCCTGGGTTTTCCTTTGTGGGTAGTTTTTGTTAATTAATTAAATGTGTTTGTCTATGCTATATGTTATATAGGGTCTATTCATATTCTTTCTCTTTGAGTCAGTTTCAGTAGTTTGTATTTTTCTAATAATTTGTTCATTTCATCTAAGTTATTGGCACACAATTGTTCACAGTACTTCTTCATACGCTTTTGTATTTTCTATAAGGTCCCTTTTGTCATTTCTAGTTCTAGTGATTTAACTCGTCTTTTTGTCTAGTTAAAAGGTTTGTCGACTAGCTCAGTGACTCAGCCTGTAACCCCAGCACTTTGGAAGGCCTAGGCGAGTGGATTGCCTGAGTCTGTGGGTTCGAGACCAGCTTGGGTAGCTTGGCGAGATCTCGTCTCTACAATAAATTAAAAAAAACTAGCTGGGCGTGGTAGTGTGCCCCTGTAGTTCCGGCTACTTGGAAGGCTGAGGCAGTAGGATCATTGGAGCCTAGCAGGTCGAGGCTGCAGTGGCCGGGAGTGGCCGGGAGTGTGCCACTGCACTCCAGCTTGGGCGACAGGGTGAGACTCCAACTCAAAAAAAAAAGGTTTGTCAATTTTTAAAATCTTTTTAAAAACCTAGCTTTTGATTTTATTAATCTTCTCTATTGTTTTTCTTTTTTTTGAGTTGGAGTCTCACTCTGTCACCCAGGCTGGAGGGCAGTGGCATGCTCCCGGTCACTGCAGCCTCGACCTGCTGGGCTCTGACGATTCTTAAATTGTGTAGTATATTTAAGATATACAACTATAGTGGAATAAACTGGTCCATCCAACATTCTTTTTTTATTTTTTATATAGGCATTCAAAGTTATAAATTTCTCTCTAGGCACTGCTTTAGTTACGTCCCACATTTTTGGTATGCTGTCTTTCCTTTCTTTCTTTTTTTCTTTTTTCAGTTGGAGTCTCATTCTGTCACCCAGGCTGGAGGGCAGTGGCATGCTCCCGGCCACTGTAGCCTTGACATGCTGGGCTCAAGCGATCCTTCCGTCTCAGCCTTCCAAGTAGCTGGAACTACAGGCATGTGCCACCACGCTTCGTTAATTTTTTTTGGATTTATTGTAGAGATGAGGTCTCACCAAGTTGCCCAGGCTGGTCTTGAACCCCTGGGTTCAGGCAATCCTCTCACCTCAGGCTCCCAAAGTGCTGGGATTATAGGCGCGAGCCACTGTGCCCGGCCGTTGTCTTTCTTTTCATTCATCTCAAAGTATTTTCTAATTTCCCTTGTGATTTCTTCCTTGACCCATTAGTTGCTGAGTAATGTGTTAATATTCACATATCTGTGAGTTTCTCAATTTCCTTGTTATTTATTTCTAATTTCTATTGTGGTTACTGTTTATTATCATTTTAAATTCCATTGTGGGTTAGTTTGTTCAATCATTTTAAATTCCATTGTGGTTGAAGAATATACTTTTTATTATTTTTATTCTTTAAATATATTGAGTCTTGTTTTATGGATTAGCATATGAATCTCTTCTAGAAAATATTCCATAAGCAATGGAGAATAATGTATATTCTGCCTTTGTTGAGTGTTGTATAGCTGTTTGTTTATAGTGTTTGTTTATAGTGTTGATAAGATTCTTTATTTCCTTGTCAGTCTTCTGATATTACCAAAAGATTATTATTGAAGTCTCTAATCATTATTGTGGAATTGTGTATTTCTTTCATTTATATCAGTTTATACTTTGTGAATTTTGATGCTCTGTTGTTAGGTTCATATATAGTTATAATTGTTATATCTTCCTGATGGAGTGACTCTCTTGTCATTATAAAATGTCCCTCTTCTGTAGTAGATTGTTTTCTTTCGAAGCCCATTTTGTCTGCTATTAGTACTTCAGTTTTCAGCGGTTGCTGTTTTCCATGCTACATCTTTTTTCTATTCTTTTACTTTGCATTCATTTGTATCTGGGACTCTAAAGTCTGTTGACTAGATACTGCATTTAGTTGAGATTTTGTTTTCTTGTCTAGTTAGTCTTTGCCTTTTATAGATGATACATGCACATTTAATATTATTATTTACATAGTTGGATTTACTTCTGCCAGTTTACCACTCGCTTTCTATATGCCTTCTGTATTTTTTGTTCCTTTAATCTTCCTTTGCTTTTTTTTGCATTAAAAAAATATTTTTTGATGTAACATGAATTTTAAAGTAATTTTTTACTGTATGTTTTTTGAATATTTCCTCAGTGGTTGCTGTAGGGCTTACTATATACATCTTAACATTAGAATCTGCTTCAGATTTATACTAACATAATTCCAATGAGACCACAGAGACATTACTCGTATATAGCTCCATTCCCTGTTCCCTCTTTTTGTGGTATTGCTATACATATTATAACTGTATATGTTAGAAACCCAGGAATATATTGTTTTAATTATTACTTTAAATGCCCTTTTTTTTTTTTTTTTTTTTGAGTTGGAGTCTCACTCTGTCACTCAGACTGGAGTGCAGTGGCTGCTCCCGGCCACCGCAGCCTCGACCTATTGGGCTCCGGCGATCCTTCCGCCTCAGCCTTCCAAGTAGCTGGAACTACAGGCGCGTGCTATCACGCCCGGCCAATTTTTTTGATTTATTGTAGGGATGAGGTCTCGCCAAGTTGCCCAGGCGGGTCTCAAACCCGTGGGCTCAGGCAATCCACTCACCTCAGTCTCCCAAAGCGCGGGATTACAGGCTGAGCCACCGAGCCCAGCTGTTTATTATTTTATATCTGGTATTCACAA
>CAUYQG010253637.1:0-29142 GCA_963574415.1 Tarsius wallacei
AACAGGAAGGGTGCCCTATGTTCATCCACACGTTCAAGAATAGGATTTGGATTATACAACCATAAGGAAAAACAAAATTATGAACTTTGCAGCAATGTAGACGGAATTAGAGTCTATAATATTAAGTGATTTATCACAGAAACAAAGATCTGAGTACTGCATGTACTCACTCATAAGTGGACCCCTGAACATTTATCATAATACTATTAGAAAGGGATTGGCAGTAGTGGGACACTGCCGGGGGGGGGGCACATAACATCAATAAGGGTACTCACGCTTTACCTGTACGATGATCCCATATGTACCTAACACTAAATTGTACCCCACATTTTTAAAACTAAAAAAAAAAAACCAGACATTGTAAAAAATAAAAATAAAGAATAAGATTCAGGATCCGCAACGTGCCAGATGTAGGACTTAGCCCTGGGATACCAAGGAGCATAAAAGTCCCCATCCTTGTTCTCAAAGGCTTCACAGTCTACAGAGGACGACAAATAGTAACAAATACAGGACAGGTACTAGAGTACACAGCCAAGGGGGTGGTTAAGAAGCCAGACTGGCCAGGCTCGGTGGCTCAGCCTGTAATCCTGCACTTTGGGAGGCTGAGGTGAGTGGACTGCCTGAGCCTGCGGGTTCGAGACCCGCCAGGGCAACTTGACAAGACCTCATCTCTACAGTAAATCAAAAAAATTAGCCAGGTGTGGTAGCGCGCACCTGTAGTTCCAACTACTTGGAAGGCTGAGGCGGAAGGATCGCCGGAGCCCAGCAGGTCGAGGCTGCGGTGACCGGGAGCGGCCACTGCACTCCAGTCTGGGCGACAGAGTGAGACTCCAACTCAAAAAAAATAAAATAATAATAATAATAAATAAATAAAAAATAAAAAAATAAATTCTACGGGCATAATAGAAGACTGCTAAGGATATTTCCTCCTTAGTAAAGATGATCACGTGAGTAAAATAATTATTTGTGGAGAAGAGGGGAAGTAAGTTTGTATTTTGTTTTGCCTTTGAAGCTTATCTTTCTTTTTAATTTAATGCTCTGAGAAAATCTGCTTAAATTATCTATTAATGATTGTTTACTTACATTTTAATTTAATGGGACAATCTAGAGTTTATGATCAATATCTGTAAATGTTTCAGAGCGTTATGTTGGACTGTAATCACAGTGGGAATATCCTAGGAAATTTCTTTTAAAAAATTAGGTTTATTAAATGTGTATATTCTGCATCCATGAGGGCACACTAAGACATAAAACATACTGTTATCCTTTGAGAAAAGAAGCTGATGGAAGTCTCTTGGGAGTAAATATCTCATATTGAGAGACCATTTATAAAACAACATAGTATAAGCACAAGAAGTTGCATTTTATAAAATTACCATTTTTGTATGTCAAGAAGTTTCAAATATTGGCAGATTTATATCATTCAACCTATTGAAAATATGAGTGAATTTTAGATAAATGTAGAGCAAGTATGAAATCTAAGAAAGTGCTCTGGATTATACTAGAAATGCTGGAGGATATATTGGTTCACGTGTCTGGATACCAAACAAATGGACTCACTTTCTTATAACAAAAATGCAGTATAATTGCGGTATTTAGAAGTGAAGGTTAGTTAGGTCAGGGCAAATTGATGAATGGGTTTTCTAAGGGGTTTGGAAATGATACTAATGCAAGTTTTTAGAGAATGGAGTCATAAAATAAGTCGTGCTTCAGGAAGGCCTGCATTGCCATTTAGAAACAAGATGTGACTAGAAAACTTGTTTGGAGTGGTTAACTCTTGAAGTATTGTTAACATGGGCAACAATAGAAGCTGACTACAGTTACCAATGTGTTTTTTTTTAAAGAGATCATGCAAATGATTATATTCAATATCTTTTTTTAAATTTTAGAATTGCCCGAGTCAAGTTCCTGTGAGTCTTAAAACTTGTAAATGGTTATTGTTAGACAACTTTAAAGTAAGACTGTTAATATATTGTTGGTAAGGTTATTTTTCGTGCATTAACCTACACATTTCTGTGCTAACTGAGCAGTTCACAGCCTGAAAAGGGGAAGGTTTTAAATCAGTAAGTCTTTTAATATTTTGAATTGGATAACCATATAAAACTTTTTCATTTTTTTGGTTTTATTTTGTTTTATTTTGTTTTTCAAAGATAAAAGTCTAAATGATGAGTCCGTTTGGCAGAGGCAAAGTTGTTAATATTTGACAGGTCTCAGTGTCAAAGATTTCATGGACTGTCAAAATGTGGGCAAACAAATCCTTGGGGCAGAGAAAGAGAAATATTTACATTCCCTAGACACTCAGTAGAGTTTCATTTATTTTGACACCTTCCTTTTCTACTAGATTCAAACATAAAGGGGCTGACGGGAATGACTTAAATTCAGAGTTCACTTAACTTCCAAAAGCAAATAATGGAAATGGTTAAAAAAAAAAATCTCCAATTTTAATGTTTAAAAATTCCTAAGCATCTTTTTTTAAAATTAACATCATAAAATAGATTTACTATATTGGGGATTAACATATAGTTTGTTGATCAAATGTAATTATTATATCTATAGTGAAGTTTAGCTCTGATCTAAATATTTAGCACCACCTTTGTTTATTTTGCAAGTCCAAATTAATTGACAAATTTAGACATAGGTTTGTATATAAGTAAGAGATTACTTATATAGGTCAGTTTGTATAGTGAAATTAATATTTATATGCCTGTTATTGAGTAATATTCATTATTTTATAAATGTGTCAATAAAGTGCTACTTGAGCACTGTGTTTAATTTTCTACATGCAAATGGAGAAAACTGGATAATTTGAGATGATGAATTCATTCTGGGATAAAATTATCTAGAAAAAGGCCTTCTTACTTGAAGTCTCTGATAGGAGTTTATGAAGAGATTTAGATCTAAGTACTTCCAGATACATGTGAGAACTCTGTGTATATGAGAATATATTTTATTTTTCTGGGAAGGTTGCCTGCATCAGATTTTCACATCTATTCATTATTTAAAAATTAACCTAGATGGATTTATTAGGTGAACCAATTCACTTTGAATTATTTAAATTTAGTTTCTAGGAATTTGTCAGGGATTTTAGAAAGCCTTCACTTTAAATGCCTCGGATCTTAAAACCCTTTTTATAAGATCAACCATGAAAACAGGATGTAAACTGACTGTTACATTCCTAAGCAAGTCCACAGAGTTTTAGGCTGGGTAAGGTGAGGCTTCTGAATTCTGAAAAAATAGAAAAGGAGTGGTGCAGAAGTTAATGAGTGAGGTAATTGTCGGGTGGCTTTAGGTTCATTGTGGACAAGGCTGTGAACAAGAAAAACTTGGGAAAACATAATATGCATATGCATGACCAGATCCACACTCAAAGAGGTTGTCTCTTGATTTACACTTGAATGAGCACTCATTTGTATTTTCACGTGCCTGTAACTTTCTCAAGCTGTAACTGCAATTAAAGCAGTTGGACCTAGTTATTTGCTATTAAAAATCAAGAGGTTAATAAGCTTTTCAACTTTCAGTCTTCTAAAAACCTACAGATATTTAGCCCTTTCAATTAACAGTCTTTCAAAAAAATTTTATGCGCGTAAATGTAATCCGATATAATAAATATTGCAGAAATGGAAAATACTTTGTTTTCACGGCAGTTGTCTTTTGAATGAACATGTATCTTGATTAGTTCAAATAAGAGTATTATGCTCAACGTAAGAACTTTTGAAATGTTTTATAGGTTTTATTTTTTTCTGTTAATTGTACTCAACAAAGTATTTTTTTCTTATTTTAAGCTAGGCCCATAAGTTGTTAATTTTACTAGTAGGTAGTTATAAATATGATAAAAGAATTAAACTTTCATAAAGATAGGGGATATAAAGATAATTTCTTAAAGTCGTCTATTAAAAGTCATTTAAGAGCTTTGAGCATATAATGCACTTGTAACTAAATTATTCCCAGCTAAATTGTGAGACCTCAATTTTTCCTTTTAAAAATCACCACTGATGGATGACTTAGTATTTTTTTATATGAAGATAGAAACAAAATTGTGATTTTAAAAAACTTTTCCATAATTCTTAAAGTGGATCCCACATATTTAATTGCATAAAATGTGGGTCATGGTATTGTGAGGTTAATGAAATGAAAATGAGTATTAAGCAGGGGACAGAAGCCAATCATATTATATTCCAATTTTGAGTTATTATGGGCCCATTATCTTGGGGCCTTTTTATGTTCCTTTTTCTCTTAATTACAGTGGTCATACTATAATAATATGGAAACATTTCTCAGCAAGTAAGTTTTATTTCTGAGTATTGCTTGACAGCATATGCCAAAGAAATGGACCCTGCTGGGTCCTAAGGAGCTTTTAAAAAAGGTCCTTTACCCTAAACACTGCCTGTTTCTCTGGGACCTATCTAGATGTCAAATTGCTTGTGATGTTTTTTTTCTTTGACGTTTATTAGAATAGTAAGGCTAGATCTGGGTAGGCAAATTCAAGGGGTTTCTAGTAATTTCTCAAAAAGATGTTTTAAAGGATTCCGTGAATAACTACATAATCCCTTAAGAAGTGGAAGTTCAGCCATCTTGTATTGTATGTGTGTTGTTTCCAAGAGTATCGACAGAATATTAGCATAATATGCTTTTTATTTTCCTAATTAGAAATATAGTGTCATTCTTAACTGCATGGTGCTGTGGTCAGATAGCCCACATCAAATTCTGTCTCCTCGACTAACAACTACCTGATATGGATTGGCCCTTTCCTTTATTTCCCTGTGCCTCATCTTCCTTATTTCTAGCATCAGTAGAATAATAATACTTTGTAAGGTTTTTGTAAGGATCGAATGAGCTAATTCAAGTTTAAAACTATGCCAACCATATAGTATTCAATAAGTACTGACTATGATTATTAGTCATGGCTTTAGCAGTTAAATTGTTTTTCTTCGAGGCTAAGTAAAAACTACAGAACCTCAAGGTTGAATTTGTGCTTAAGTTGTTTTCTATCATCTGGTTTATGCTGAAAAGAAATACTTTAGATTATGCCAAAGTACCCTATAAAGGTTTAAGAGTTCCCAGCAAGTATCTTACATTTTTGTGTCCATAGGGGTATGTTTATTAAATGGGAGAATTATGGTTCCAAATTTCATTCTCGCTCCAGAATATCTCTTATCTTGAATGTTATATTTTGCTACTATTCCTTTATAAATTTGTAAACCACTATATCTTTGCACATATCTAGAGGTTTTATTTTGTATTGAGATCAGTATTGTTTTCCTGCTTCAGAAATACGTGTCATTACATTTCTCTAACATAATAGGACAATTACAGTGGCTCATTAACTCTTTCATTCCTATAAAGGTCATTTAATGATACTGTACTTTGTTCATTGGCACAAAGACTTAAGAACATATTGTAATTCAGGATAAAGAATCAAGAACAGTAACTGTGACTGTGAAGCTTGGAGCAGTATTGAAGAGTATTATGTCAGGAGGGCCATGATAAAGATTTAGAATTATGTTTAAAAAATTATTTGAGGGAAAAGAAAAAAGAAAAGATCACTCTACCTGCGTTATTCCTTTCAGGACACCTGAAGATAAAATACAAGCAGGGAAAGAGATTAGGAGGTAGTGGGGACTAGTGAGGACTGAATCAGTGTTAAAGCATTAGAATGGAATCCTGTCAACTAGAGAGAAACTGCATCGTTTTAAATACAAGTAGCCTCAATTAGGAGGAAAGGCACTCATTTTCCAATGAAAAAAAATGCACACCACAATTGTTTATTGTATGGTCATTTTGAATATATAACGTTTTAGAAGTTATTAGTTTATTTATTCACAGCTTGAACCACTGTTTAAATCATCTAACCAAGCTTTCTAAAGCACAGTACTTTTACTTCCATCTAAATTGTTCAAAATGTAGCACTTTTGAATCCAAGTACAGTGCTGCTCCTGAAGTGCTGTACAAAACCACATGAGATTCTTTGCATTTAAAACCATTTTTTAAAAAGTGATTTGTGATCTTTGCAGTTACAATTCATGTATGTTTGCATGTGTGTATCCCTCTTTAAAGGGATACAATGATGTTTACAGTGATTACAAATGAATGTTTACAGTGATCACTGGCATTTGTAATTGTAAAACAGGGAAATTTTAAAATTCCATCACATGACCTCCATTGCACTCAGCACCACCCTTATGTAAGGTCACTTAAGGCTAAGGTTGTTTTCTTCATAATTGTTGTTCAAACTAAAGTGCTTAAACACCACATCGACTGAAACTTTGTAAAGATTTAACTATATATGTCTAAAGTGGATTCATATATTTTTATACATAGACTTATATCTATTTAGAGAGAGAGATGCATATAAATGTGGAAAAATACTTTTTTCTAGCATTTGAGCATATATTGTATATAAGAAGTGGTAGAATCATCAGAAAGAGGTGACACATTATGTATATAAGACAATGTGAGGATGTGAGAGGCTGAGGGATGGCTGGGGTCCAGGAATATGCTATGATGGAATCACAATACTCCAGCCTGGGAGACAAAGCAACACCCCATCTTAAAAAGAAAGAAAATAAGAAGAGAGAGAGAATGATCTAGGACGGTTTTCAGCCTTCTGGCTGGAAATGAAAATGCCATTAATTGAAACAGTAAAAGATTGGAAGGGAAAGTGATGGATTCAATTTTAAATATACAGGGTGTGAGGTACCTATGGGAAAAAATGGGACGATGTGTAATAAACCTAATGGAAATACAACCTAGTGATTAGGAGAGAATTTGGGCTAGGACTTTATACTTACATTACTATATTAAAAGTACAGTAATTAAGACAATTTATTTACTTTTTAAAATCAATCAATTTGCATATATAGATATTTCTTCAAGAAAAAAGTGGACTCTTACATTTTTTCTCTTATCCAAAAGGTTTTTTTCCCAAAAATTGTTGATGCCAGTTGCTGTATTCATTACGTGCTATCCTACAATCTTTTATATTTTAATGTGCTATTCTTGAATGTCAGCATACATCTTAAGGATGCATTCCCTAAAAATATTAAGGTCATCAACATTTTTTAAAGCCAGTATTTTGTCTGCCTACTTTTTGCCTTATTTTATTCAAAAACTTAAGGATAGCACTTTTTTTATTTTTAAGAGTTTTCTTTTCTTGCATTTCTACTATTAATATCAAAGGGTTTGCTATTCTTCCTTGAATAATATCTTAGTGTTTTCCAAACCCTTCTTATTTGGGTTGTTTGCCTTATCATCCCTGTGCTGCTCAGATTTGTAACAATTTCTGATTTTTAAGATCTATTTTTGCTTTCCATATAAATAAAAATTCCAAGTCTGAATGATAAGTAACTTTTAGACTTTCTGATTGCCATGTACAAGTGTTTATGGAGGCCTGTTTTTTATAAACATTCAAAGCTTGATGCAAACAGTATCTCAGGCTGTTATTAGATATCAGTAGGCAGTGGTATGCTGAAAAAAGTATAAAACCAGCGAGTGGAAAAGCCCTGATTTCCTGGTGTAACCCTTCCCCCACACTGACTTCTGTGAAGCAGCAGAACTTGGGTTGGGAAACAGTCACCTCTCATGAACAGGGCAGCCTGGCTTTAACACACCACAGTGTCTTATAACACTAACACGGGACTTCAGATTATTTAAAAGAATGGTATGCTTGGTAATATTTTCTATCATAGTACTTTCACATAGTTTTGATATCTTGTTTTAAAAATGTCATCTGCTAGGCTCGGTGGCTCAGCCTGTAATCCCTCGCTTGGGGAGGCTGAGGTGAGTGGATTGCCTGAGCCCGCGGGTTCAAGACCTGCCTGGGCAATTTGGCGAGACCTCATCTCTACAATAAATCAAAAAATTAGCCGGGCGCGGTAGCGCATGCCTGTAGTTCCAGCTACTTGGAAGGCTGAGGCGGAAGGATCGCCGGAGCCCAGCAGGTCGAGGCTGCGGTGGCCAGGAGCGGCCACCGCACTCCAGTCTGGGCGACAGAGTGAGACTCCAACTCAAAAAAAAAAAAAAAAAGTGTCATCTGAGCTCAGCAAAAAAGTGAATCATTTTTGTCTCATTCCAGGAACTCAGAATTTCCTTTTACAACTTGCAGAATGTTTAAATGTATGGGCAAATAAGTATACTTACAATAATGTACAAGTAAAATAGTTCCATAACATGTTCCCTTTTGAAAACCTCTGGGATGGCATTAAAAATGTTTCCATCTCTTGCACCCTGGATGAACTTAATTGCAGCTCCCTATTGCTGAATTAACTAGCAAATGTCATCATATCCTGCACTTCATGTACTCCTTAATAACATGCTTAATATTCATGGAAATTTGGGGGGGGAAGTAAGTCTTTACAAAGCAGTGTGTCTCACTTTTATCTGGTTAAATCATTTTGCCTACCAGGCAATTCATTTTATTATAACTGAACCTTAGTCAGTAATTTTTGTAATGTCTTTTTGGCTATTAGGTTATAAAAGCAATAGAAGAAGGTTATCGCCTGCCAGCACCCATGGACTGCCCGGCTGGTCTTCACCAGCTAATGCTGGATTGTTGGCAAAAGGAGCGTGCCGAAAGGCCAAAGTTTGAACAGATAGTTGGAATTCTAGACAAAATGATCCGAAACCCAAATAGTCTGAAAACACCCCTGGGAACTTGTAGTAGGTAAGAAATACCTAAGGGAATGGAATGTGGGAGAAATTCAATATTCACATAAACCACATATCTCCTCAATGCTATCTCAGTGGCAACTTGACTTTTTTGTTGAAATGGAAACTCATATCCCATGCATTATATTTACAGAAGCTTAGTTGCTTAGTTTTGTCTAAAATAATCTATTCATTATTATTGTATATTTTTCGTAAAAGTTATAACTAATCGCTGTCTTTCTTAGAAAACCTTCTAAACTGGATTTTTGTGATAAAGGTAATTGTACATTTTCAGACCAACATTATCATAACCTGGGTTTTCATTACTGCTATGTGCATTTTACCTGTTTTATTGTTTGCTTTGAATTATTTAATAAATGGTTCTATGAAAGTAAAGTTTGTAAAAGAATTTCAATACATGATTAAAGAGATATATCCATTAAGAAGAGTCTATTCATTCTTTGTGCTTGGCTTACTCCATTGCAATGCAGGTTAGTAGCTATTCAGCTTCAACTGCCAGGTGAATGTGTTGCTCTGGTTTGTGTCAGTAGTAGTTAGGCACCTGAGGGTGTGCTAACTCCCCAGGCTTTTACAAGGGTGTCTTCAGTACCACAGATGCATAATATCTCTATGGCATCTTGGTAACCTAAACCAGTTAGAACACAACCAAATGTGCTACCTTTATTGCCATACTTTCGCAGAAGCAAATAAGCAAACATTTACTGATTCCAAATACTATTAGTTATACTTTTAAAAACATATGGGAAGACACAACCTGGTGGTCACTGCATCTAAATAAGATGTAAATTTAGGAGGTTGCAGTTATTGGGCCAATTGGATGCTTTAGGTTTGCAGTGGCATAACTGTTTATTTTTTATTGTATATATCAACTAGAATATCTAATTTTATTCTGCATACCCGTATTTTTTTATTGGCCAAGATATTCTTTCTTTAGTAGTTTATGAGAATATTTACTTTTCTGTTTCATTTTTATCTAGGCCAATAAGCCCTCTTCTGGATCAAAACACTCCTGACTTCACTACCTTTTGTTCAGTTGGAGAGTGGCTCCAGGCTATTAAGATGGAAAGATATAAAGATAACTTCACAGCAGCTGGCTACAACTCCCTTGAATCAGTGGCCAGGATGACTATTGAGTAAGCTCTTGCTTTTAAAATTATATTTAAAAATTTGGGCTGGGTGTGGTGGCTCACGCCTGAAATTCCAGCTATTTGGGAGGCCAAGGTGAGAGAATTGCTTGAGATCAGGAGTTTGAGGTCAGCCTGGGAGACATAGCAAAACCCTGTTTACAAAAATATTTTAAAAATTAGCCAAGCACGGTGGTGCACACCTGTAGTCCCAACTACTCAGGAGGCTAAGGAGCCCAGTAGTTTGAGGATGGAAAGAAAAAAATATATATATCTATATATGGCACAATCCACACTTTATACATTAGGTTGTCTGGGACGTGAACCCTAAAATTAAGAAGAAAAGCATTTCAGTGCTTACTGTATGCCAGACAATATACTAAATAGAACTTTAAACACTTCTTTTAACCATCACAACAATTTTCTTATCAATGGCTTTATACCTATTTTATTTTACACAACAAGGCTAAGGGGCAGATAATTTAAATATTTTCCCTAAACTAACTCAGCCAGTAAGTAACAACTAATATGGCTCTGTAACCAGTGTCATACACACCACCCATTGAGACTTCCTCTTTCATTTATCACTGTACCATTTAGGTTTCTATTCACTGGAGAAACTGTCTCCATTGCAAAGTAGGATTTCTTCCACCATGTTTGTTTTGGGCATTAAAAACCCAGTACCAAAATACATTAGGATGTTCAATATGATTACTTTCTGAAGAGATCAAAAGAGGCTTAATTCAATTAACTATAGCTGAAAAGTAAGAGTTTACGTTACCTTTTGGAAGATGTCTATTGACTGATTCCATTTTTTTAAACCTGAAAAATGACCTGATAAAACAAGGATTGAAATTGCTATGAACTTGAAGTTAAAAGAACTAAATCTTCCATTCTGGCTTGCATCACTGGTTACACAGTTTTGAACAATCTAGTATCTCGAACCTTGGATGCCTTGGCTACAGCATGACTCTCATGAGCGATATATTTCCTCTCAGTCAAGGTATTTGGAAATGGGATATAATAAGCTTAGTTCTATTTGTGGGATCGTGTTTATGTACTGTCATGAGAAGAGTTCCACATTTTTCAGATGAGATAAATACCAGTAATTGAATATTCTTTCCTAAGATGTCAGGAAATGGCATGTACACGGATATAAGCATTTGCATGCTATCTTGTTCCGTTTCTTCTAGTAACCATGTGGGTAAAGTTGGTATATTTACAAGTGGGTCCCCAAAGCAATCGATGCCCTTGAAAAACCATGTTTCTAAAAGTCACTATGCTAAAAACTATAGTGATGTGCCTATTGCAATATTTTAGCTGCTTGTAAAAATGTAAGCTGAACCCATCTGCCTATCTCGAAAGGAGGATACAATTAACTTATTTTAAATTTAAGCTATTAAACAAGGTATTGCACATTTTTTCTAACCTATAGTTAAATGATTGAACTGAATTGGAGTAAGTATACAACCAATACCACATAATAAACTTAGCACAAAATGCTGTATGATCATTGATGATTTCCAATCATCCTACTAGAGTATACAACCAATTACCACATAATAAACTTAGCACAAAATGTTGTGTGATCATTGATGATGTCCAATCATCCTACTAGATGCAAATGTTTCCGTTCATACTATATTCACTGTTTTTCCAACTAAAAATGTTTAAGCCTCAATTAGGTTCAAGAATACAACATTTCAAATAACATGTCCTAACCTTAAATTAATCATTGTTTTGAGACTCCCATAGTTTCTTACATAAAGTTTCAAATCACTTTAAAAGTAGCCATCACAGTAAACTGAGAGCCTGAGCAGTTAGGTTTTTACAAAGAATGTTGATGCAGGTTACCAATCTAACATAATATCCGGTAAGATAAGATCTGTTTGGCTAAAATAAAGATGATTTAATTAAGCAGCCGATGACAGTTTAGAACCATATACATTCTTTATAAGGTACCTAATAAAAAATCCTTTTGTCTTTTTCAGGGATGTGATGAGTTTAGGGATCACACTGGTTGGCCATCAGAAGAAAATCATGAGCAGCATTCAGACTATGAGAGCACAAATGCTCCATTTACATGGAACTGGCATTCAAGTGTGATAAGCACTTCTCCCTCATTAGGGAGATTACAGACTTCCAGAGAACAGTACTGGCCTTCAGTATATGCATAGAATGCTGCTAGAAGACGGTTGAGGTCCTGGGTCCTTCCTACAGCGAAGAGAAGATTTAAGAAGCACCTACAGACTTGAACTCCTAAGTGCCACCAGAATCTATAAAAAGGGAATTTAGGATCCACCACTGGTGGCCAGGAAAACAGCAGAGACAATAAACAAAGTACTACCTGAAAAACATCCAAACACCTTGAGCTCTCTAACCTCCTTTTTATCGTATAGACTTTTTAAAATGTACATAAAGAATTTAAGAAAGAATATATTTGTCAAATAAAATCATGATCTTATTGTTAAAATCAATGAAATATTTTCCTTAAATATGTGATTTCAGACTATTCCTTTTTAAAATCATTTGTGTTTATTCTTCATAAGGACTTTGTTTTAGAAAGTTGTTTATAGCTTTGGACCTTTTTAGTGTTAAATCTATAACACATTACTACACTGGGTACCTTTGAAAGAATCTCAAATTTAAAAGAAAATATAGCATGGTTGAAGATCTATCTCTGTCAGAACATTGGTATCCTTTTTGTGCCATTTTCTTCTGTTTAATCAGTGCTGTTTTGATATTGTTTGCTAATTGGCAGGTAGTCAAGAAAATGCAAATTGCCAAGAGCTCTGATATTTTTTAAAAAGAAATTCTTTTTGTAAAGATCAGACAACACACTATCTTTTCAATGAAAAAGCAATAATGATCCATAAATACTATAAGGCACTTTTAACAGATTGTTTATAGAGTGATTTTACTAGACAGAATTTAATAAACTCAAATTTTAGGTTTATGACTATAGAAAATAAAGATGAGGCACTTCATCTAAAGAGTGTTGGTGAAGGTAAGTCTCTGAGGGCAAGAACTATCCAGTGTTATCTCAAATTTAATCTGAGCACATCAAGTTTTTTCAGTCTTGTGACATTAGGAAATGTAGGAGAAATAGTTGACATATATTTTATATCCTCTTCTGTTGAATGCAGTCCAAACACGAAAAGAGAAAATTAAGTTTTATATTAGAACTCTGAAGCATGATAAAAGGGGCAGTTCACAATTTTCACCGTTTAAAACCAAACTGGCTGCACAGAATATCACCATTGCAGTTCAAAACAAAACAAAAAGTCTTTTATTTGTGAACACTGATGCAAGAAACTTGTTCAATGAAAGGACTCTTTACCCTAGAAGGAAGAGGTGAAGGATCTGGCTTTTTTTTTAAGCTTTATTTATTAAACCATATTATTTGATTACTGTGTTAGAATTTCATAAGCAATAATTAAATGTGTCTTTATAGATATTGCAGGAATGTATACATATTGTGAGTAGTGCTTTCAAAAGTTATGAAAATCATGAACTACCCCAGAATTGAACTGTTGTACTTCCAAAGAGAATTGGGCTGTTTTTAATGATTTTAATAGAGAAAGATCCCAGGGATCGGTCATAATTGGTCTTGTTTGATAATGTGGGCACCCACAAACAAACAAACAAATAACAGAAACAAAATCTGTAAATGTTTCTTTGTAAAACTTGTAAATTTTATTTATACTGTCTTGTTTTGTACACACATTTCTCTGTAGTGGGCTCTGAATACATTGAAAATGCACTATATTTTTCTATTTTACTTGCAAAGCATCACAAAAGAACAGGTATTTTCAGTGCTACATAATGTGTTTTCCCACATTTAGGACCAAAGATGGCTATAGAAAAACTCAAATGGATTGCTTCCCACACCCCTCCCCACCCTTTTTTTTCTTTTAAATCACTGTACAGTGTGTTATTTGATATTTTAATTTATTTTTTTGATTGACTAGAAAAATCATTTTAATTTCACTAAAATGTTTTTGTCCCTAAGGAAAAATAATCTGTAAAAATAATTTTAATTAGCATAATACAGTCACCTAGACACTTCCATTTGTAATCTTTGTAATAGACTGTAAATATATTTTTGGAACTATAACACAATGTGCTTGAGGGTTATTTTTCAGTGTCTGCAGTGTATACAAGTGTTTATACTAAGTACAGCACTTTACAATTCTAATCAGTAGCATTGGCCTTTGTGAGAATGAGTGAAAGAGTTTGAGTGAGTGTTCTTAATTCCGTTTGGATTCTAGACTCACTAATAATGAAGTTCTTTTCTTGATCATAGCTTGAGGTGCTTATTTTTTCTATTAAAATTAAATTAACAAAAAGCCATTCTAGAAATAGAAGACATAGTATGGTACACGCAAACGGTGTCTTTCCTGCTTTTTTCTAGCACTAGATTTATAGTTGAGTAGTCTTTCTTGAGTAGAAGGGCAGAATAAAAGTTTTTTTGAGTTTTTTTCAAAAATAACTTTTTCCTTCAGCAATATACCTCATCTGCCTTAAATTTTTTACAGCTCTTTACAGGGAAAGGGGAGAAGGGATGGGAAAGACACACAGCACAATAGAAAGTGTATGATTACATCACTCTCTCGTTTGTAGGTTTCTTTTCCCAATCAACATTATGATTTCAAAATACATGTATGTGAAACAAATACTAAGAGAAAAAGAATTAACATTGTAATGCTGATTGTAATACTCTCTTCCAGAAAGAGATGAGATAGTATAACGATAAGAATGTACAACTTGCACCTTGAAATCTTTTTTTGATAAATTAGTGCTCAGGGGAGGAAAAGTAGAGAAAGCGAACGTCAAAAATAGAATTCCAAAATTATAAAAATGCAAAAGGAAATGGCCTCCTTGCTTTAATAGAGCCACCTTTTTTAGAACGCTGTATTCACACTTGACCTGTGTTTTGCATTCAGTACCGAAATAAAAATAACTTGTATTACATCTGAATCTAACATTTTCTCAGCAATTGATCCGGGCCTTGTTTACTAGAAACTGGTGGTTTATGCTTGTCAGAGCACTATTAGTTGAATCATATTGTATACTTATGTAATCTACATTAGCTAGTACTGTTTAGGACTATATTTTAATTGCTCTTCTTATCCGTGTTTTTAAGACAATTAAAATGGTGTAATTCACCTCTCTTTTTTATTTAGGTAATGCTGATATTCTCCCTTTTGTTTCCTGAGTAGCCTAGAACTATGCTACTCACTGATGTGCATGTTCAAATAAATTACTGATGTGTATTTTTTTGCTATATGTGGAGAAATCATGGGGAACTCGGGGCGAGATGTGCTTTTTGTTGGTTGAATTTGTCCCTCCTTGCCTAAGAATTACTACAGGGGTCATCCTTTTATAAGGACAAACTGCTTTTGAACAGTGTCTTCAATGTATCAAGCACAAATAACTCTTTCTTCAACACGAATCATAAGTCTCTTTTTACCAGCTTAAAATAATAAACGAGTCTATTAGACAATGTAAAGAAAATCCTGTCTCCAATCATTGGTGGATTCCTTTATGTCCCTTACATGTTCTTTATTTTCTTACATTATATAACAAGACGAGATAAAGTTTTATCGAAATAGTTCAATGGACCAATCAGAATATGAAGAAAGATTAACATCCCTTGTTTGCCCTTGTTCTCTTGCACACTGAATTAATTCCACTCTAATTATTATGGAATAATAACAAGACCACATCCTCAAAGAGCCATACTGTCAAACATTTCAGTTATAATCTTTTTTGTTCCTTCCTGAAACTATTACTACATGATAATAACAAGAATGTTGGTGTGAGAAAGGAAATATTTTGTCATTGGACCCTGGCAGATATTTTAAACATTTGGTATAATAGATCAACTCAGAAAATTTTTGCCTTTAGGCTTCTGGATGCTGCAAACATAGAATCCAAAACAAATGGATAAAGTGATATATCTGGTTGTCCGATTGAGTTGTTTAACATTGACACTGACTCAGTGATCATTTCACCTTGCACCTGAAATAAAGAAAACTAAGCACCCCCTAGTCTAAAACATTACTATCTTAAGCTCAACAAACTTAACAAATATCCAAACGTTTCAAAAAATGAGAATAACAGGCAAATGCCGGATAAAGTGCTATCGCTAGCTTTCATACTTGTAGAACAGAGGCTCCAGGTAGGCTGAACTGAAATTCAAAGGTAATCTTGAAATCCTGGGCTGTCCCTGCTTATTCTTGAGATACACACTAATAACATGTTGGTCAAAGATACAAAATATGAATCAACACTCTTACTAAGTTCACACAGTGACAGTTTTATAGCCTGGAACATTAAGGGAGATCACTGAAATTATTAAATAATCTGATAAAGGAATATATAAGTGACCCCAAAATACATTATCCTATCTGAAGCCATTATTAAAGATATACAATTCCATGACTCAGTAAAATTTATATTTTTAATATTTATGGTAATCATTAGTAACAATGTTTTGTTGAAGCACTTATCTCTTTTACCATTTGTCTTAGATTGTTAACTTCAGTGAAAACTCAGTATCAGTTTTGAAGAAGGCTGCTGAAAGGAAGAGACAGATCAAAGAGATGATCAAATTCATAAATGCAGAAACCATACCTATAGGAAGTAAAATGATAAAGACAGTACACAGTCACTGGAAAATTATCAAGCTGTTCTAAAGGGAACAGCATCCTCTTGGCCTTGTGTCAATGTCCCTGCTGTATCCTCCCCCACTCCACCAGCTGCTCTTACTCTTTTATCTAAAGCATCTCAGCATAGCTTGAAGAATACGGGCAGAAGAATGCAATATTTCAATAGGAATGCTTCTGTAAGCCTCATTAGAGTTAAGTGCTGTAAAAGGGTGGGTTTTTTTCAAGATCAGTGATTGAATGTAATTAAATCTGTAATTAAACAATAAAAGGCCTCTTCTGATTGACCTTGAGGTTAAAATAAATGTAATTAATTGATCCAATTTAATTGGACCTATTACAAAAAGTTTAGTAAGTAGTGAGGTACTCGTCTAGTTCTGTAGATATGTAACAGTAGTAGGAGTTCCTAAATTTGATAAGTTGGTAACAAGTGAGGTGTTACCTATTCTAAACCTCATGAATAGCAAGTAAAGCTCCGTCAGGTGTAAACTTCACCTTGCCTGTCATTATTTCAAATGTCTCTGGTATTTACTGCAGAAGATGATTTTTATCTCCCTTTTGAAATTCAAGCTAGTTATACTTGTAGATTTCATATATTACTAAAAGAAAACAAAATGTGTTTTTCAATGTGTGGTTATTCATAGATCTTACTTGAAGATGCTCAGAGGGAAAAAATGAGCAAGTTTGTTTTAAGTAATGTTGGCTATAGTTTAGCCAAAGATAAACACACTGTTCAAGTCTTACCTTTTCACGTAACCAAAACTAAATAAAGTGAATGATTGGACAACAAATTCTAGGAAAAAAAAATAGAGAAAATTAAACTACATAGGCAGAACTAGTGTTGATATAAATAATGTGATTTCTGAAATAGTTCATAATTCATAGAAATGAGGCAAACAACTCAAGAACCCCTTTAAAATCTAACATGAATTTGCAGACACTTATTACACTGACAGCATAGCTTCCAGAGCAAATTACAACAGAAAGTTCCAAGTTTAACCTGATATTCTTTTGTCAATTTGCTAGAGATATGCACTGTTTGCATTAAAAACCAGACAGGATATGAAGCTAAAACGTACTCTTTGCAGATGAAAGAAACCTACGCCTTTCTTCAGCCCTGACATTTGCAGGAATGTTTTCAGGAATCTGCAGGGCTGGAGATTTGCTGGCCCTGCCTTATTGTAATTCTGTGTTTTCACTTAGAATCCTCACCAGTTGCGCACAGAGCTCCACATGAATTCATTGGAACCAAACTTAACAGAAACTAAAGGAACCTGACACTGCAAACAGTCATGCTTAGTGTTACCTGAGAAATGAACATGGGTTCATGCTTGAGCAACTGCTGCTATTTCCATGGCTCCTTTCATAATAAAGGAGTACCTATTGGGTTAGATTTGGTGTGGATGGCAGAACAGGGTGCAATTAAATCCCTTCCTATCTACTTGCAAGACAAAACCCACAAATGCAAAATAATGCTATCCCTTGTATTTTGGAAAAAAAGCGAATAACATTACATATAGAATTGTATATACAAATCAGAGATAGATTCCAGAAAATCTGGAAAGTTATGTAAAAGGAACTGCGTTTAATAAGAGAGAAACTGAAAAGCTATTGACAATGTTGACCGGAAAAGGGATGTGGTGGAAACGAAGATCAAGACAATGGTGTCCCAAATACAAATTAACTACTCTTTGTTTCTGGATCAGATCAATAGTATACACAAATGCTTCTCCACTTACAACAGAGCTGCGTCTCCATAAACCCACCATAAGCTGAAAGTATTGTCAGTAGAAAGTGGATGCTGGCAACACAGCAGATAATCCCAGACTCAACTTTCTGACTTTAGATGGGTTTATGTAACTCCACTGTAGGTGAAGGCGCACCTGTGACTTACGACAGGGTTGTGGCTTCCGCTGAATGCAAATGACTTTCACACCATGGTAAAATCCACAAAACTTAACTGAAACTATTGTAAATCATGTGAGATCATCTGTACCTCCATACTTCCACACTTTCGTTCCCCATCTTCTCGTTCCCTCCCACTTCTCCAAATGGGGGAAATCTTCCTCTCCAAGACACAACTCAAAAGTTAATTCCTCCAAGTCTCCACTGACACACAGGACCAAGAATTAATTTTCTCTTCTATTCTTTGCTTACATGGCTGGTGTTAACGAATATCTTACCTTGTGCTGTCAGATTATTTGTGTGTGTCTCTCCCACTAGATCAAGTGCTTTTGGAGGGCAGAAGCCAAATGGAAATCGTTTTATGTCCTTTGGGACTTAGCAGTTTCTGGCACTCAGTAGACACTCTATAAATATTTTAGAACCCTTGAAGTGTAAATTAATTCAAATTGTTTTCTTCTTAAAAGGTAGTGAGGATCAGGTGCTCTGAAGGATGAACGAGGGGCAGCGAAGGTGGTAGTAAAACGGGTGTTTAGGGAGAAAACTAATTTCAGAGCATGGATGGATGCAGCTGTGATGGACTAGGGCAGCAGAAACTCCCCAAGGGACTGAGAGGAGGAACAGAGATATGAACCTGTGCAAGAAAGAAGGTGGAAGGAGCTGATTAGTAAACAAGACCAGGATGTACCAAACAGCAGTATCTTCCAAAGGTTGAAAAGGAATAGGAGGCATCATTGGCTGTAAATAATAGGGCAAGATTAAAGAACTTGAAATCAAGTGGAAGAAATTGGACTTGATGAGAGAAACAGTGAAGGATTAGTTACCAATATCTTATTCGATGAGGCAAAGACATGGTAAGAATGCTTCTGAAGGAACAGTAATATGCAGAGGTATGTGTAATGTGATGTTGTCTATTTAAGATTAAGTCTAGACAAGGAAATATGTATTTTTTCTTTTGTAATAAAAAAAGCCCCGCCCTCTTCTAACTCTCAAACTCAGCATAGTATTGCTAGCAAAGTAAGAATACGATTTTGTTAGCCAGCCTCTAAGACTACTTAGCATTCATAACATGAAAAGGAAGCATCACAGGATGGGTAATTGCAGAGGGTTTGAAGCCAGACCATGTGGGAGTCATTCCTATTACTCTATGAGTAACACAGGGAAAATGATTTAACTATTCTGTAACCTTCCTCTTTTCAGTCAAAGGGACAAAAATACTACCTACTTTAAAAGTTGCTACATTTGTTAATCGATACTCAGAAAGTACTTATTACAATATTGAAAGTGCTGAAATACATGGTAGCTATTCTTATTTCTTTGGGAAATACTTTTATCTGTAGTTTTCTATCTATTTAACAAACACTTAGAAATTCACTGCTATGAATTCTGAACCAACTCACAGTTGAATTTTAGAATACAAAATATGTTTTCTACCAAACCTCATCCTGATCCTTTACTTAGATTTTGTTGTTGTCGTTGTTGTTGTTGTTGTTTTAATCACCATTAACCACATCTCTCAAATCGGTACTCGAAGACTCAACCGTTACTCATCAGTCTGTAAAGAATTATTCACCATATCCTGCTGATTTTAGCTCGTCAGTGTCTCTTGATTCTATCACCATTTCCACAGCCGCCGTCCTAAATTAGGTTTTCATCATCTCTCACCCAGACTGTCGTCACATCTTCCAAACCTGTTTCTCTGCTTCTAATCCCTTTTACTTGTCACATCCTGAGTAATTTCTGTAACACATATCTGAGCATACTATTTCCTTATTTAAAAGACTTCAAGCCAGGCTCGGTGGCTCAGCCTGTAATCCCGCACCTTGGGAGGCTGAGGTGAGTGGATTGCCTGAGCCCGCGGGTTCGAGACCCGCCTGGGCAACTTGGTGAGACCTTATCTCTACAATAAACCAAAAAATTAGCCGGGTGTGGTAGTGCGTGCCTGTAATTCCAGCTACCTGGAAGGCTGAGGTGGAAGGATCGCCGGAGCCCAGCAGGTTGAGGCCACTGCACTCCAGTCTGGGTAACAGAGTGAGACTCCGACTCAAACAAACAAACAAACAAACAAACAAAAGATTTCAGTGGCTCCTCACTGATCAGAGAATTACACTTAGTTTTATAATTCAGCATCAGCAATCAGGATGCTGCTTATGTGTGATTTTCAACCATTCTCTCCTCTTACCCATGCTCCGCTGGACTGAACTACTTTTGTCGGTGGAAGCCTAAAAAGTTACTTCATACTTCCTTGTCATTATGAGTTCTCTTAAGGGCATAAGCACTTGGTATTTAGCCTTGTTTTCTTGAGTTTCATATTCTTAAAATGCACACCTACATGCTTTATCAGTTATTTATTTATTTATGCTTAGTTCAATAGGCTAAGCAGTACGCTGCTATAATTCTCCATCTACCTCTGATCTCTGCTCCCAGAGCAGCAGCAGACCCTGCTATCTGCCTCAGCAATGTGTTTGGAAAGATGGCCAAAGAGGTTGGCCCCTACCACCCTCATACACTCAATGCCCTAATGATAGAAGCCAAAATCTGCTTCTAGAAACATGTATTAAATGACATGATTTTGTCATCATTTAGGAATAAATATATCATAATATCTCTTGCTTTCTTTTTTACATAAAGTCTTAGCTTTCCATCACAGTAGGTCAAAGTTTTTCTCTGCATGAGCTATGATCATGGAGTTATTACAAAGGATTTTCAGTCCCGTATAGTCACTCAGCACCACATACTGGCTGAATAAATAATTCCTTGCATGCAGTATGTACACAGTCAGCAATTCTGACTAAATGAACAATGTGTAGCTGCCTTTGAGGCTAGATAAATATATTTTGAAGTACAGGCTTTCACTTACAATGTATCTCAATTTTGACTATTGTTATAACAATCATCATGTATAAATTTATATAAATTTGATGTACAAGAAGAATCTTCATTCTTAGGTAAAAACAGTCAAGTCAGAAAAGGAAACGTTAGAAGCTCTCAATCTCAGAAGACCTCAGTGGAAGTGATAGTCCTGGTTCGATCATCTACTGTTTGCTTGACATTGAGCAGAACATTTGAACTCTGTGAAACCTGGTTTCCTCATTCATCAGACTGAACATCAGCCTTACCGTTTTTCCTTCAGTAACTTGATGAAGAATATATCAAATTGAATAAACAAATGAACTTTAAATAATATAAAGCAAATTTAAAATAACTCGGACAATTTTATGTCTTTGAAAAGAAGATATCTTTTTGCCAATTTTTTTTCTGTATGCTTCAGGTTAGCCTGGCAAATTCCAATAAAAGTATGTACAAAAAGATATTGATGCCTTCCTATTTATTAGTGATTCTGTCATTTAGCTTGGTATTTTTTAATTTCCTTGTGATTTCTCAAGCTTTATAACTTGGAAGTTGTGCCGTTCAAAAATTCCCCGTCTCCCCTGCTTTGCTTTGCCTTCAGTGGCCTCCAGTCAAGCACAGGCTCACATTCAAGGGTTTTTGTATTGTTTTTAGTTTCTAAAGCTTTCAGTTATCTTATAGCACGTAACCTGCAAGGTCTCTTAATCCCATAAACACTAAATATTGTTCTCTATTGTTCAAACTACACTCTGTTCACCTGCTCTTATGGCCCACCTGGAGATTCTTGGCCATGATGAGTTCTGTGTGTTGGCCTCTGGGTTATGGGAGATGGGTATTGCTCAGCACTGTGTAAGCTGCCTGAATTTGACAACTGTAACTTCTGCATGAATAAGTGCTGTTTACTTATTCAGTGGTGCTCCAGGGTATAGTAAATTTTGATTTCTCTATTTTGATCTTGTTTATACCCATATCTAATTATGCGTGTTTGGTTTAGCCCTGTGCGGAGAGTGTTAGGTAATGTTATTATCGATGGTTTGCTCATCTTGAAATGTCAGCCATAGGACTAGAACAGAACATCTAGAGTTGAAACAACATGCCTGAGGTTTGGTCAATATTGCTTTTAGATTCTGCATAATTTTAGACATTTATACCTTGGATGTAAATAATCACATCAGACTCAACCATGGCAAGCCTGTGCTGACCCTTCTCACCAGGTTATTTAAATCATGTAAGATGACTGGTGTTTTTGAGATTTTTTAAAATTTTTTTGGTTACTCTGAATTTTCAAAAGACTCACTCCATTTAAAATAAAATAGACTGTACTCCCACTTTTTTATTTTAATATATTTCAGACAGGTAGAAAAATGTATGCATAAGTATAAATAGTAATGTTCTAAAACTAACCACTTCAAAGCTATTGCCACTAAATCAATAAACACATAACTGCTATTGAGATTAAAGAAACATTTCAAAGAGTTATTTAAATAAACTCTGACTGACTTGGTAGTTTCTCTATCCCTGACTATAAAATTATAACTACTATCATGTGTAAAGCCATATAATTTCTGATCATATATGACATTTTGTGTCTTGACTCGCATTTTGCTGTTTTCTATAGAGCCTACAATTCTGGTTCTTAAGACTCTCACCTTTGGTTATCAAGTTAGCAGCATCTTTGCTCAATTTAACTTTACAAAAAATCTGATGGTAAAAGGTGAGATAGTCCCTGTTTTCATTTCAAAAGTAGATGTGTAAAATTGTTACCTCTATGGGATTCCAAGATATGACAATTAAGTCTCTTCTGTCCTCAGTCAGATGATAACATGAGCAAGCTAGACATCTGCAAATACTTGAGCCTGACTGTAGAAAAAGGTTAGCAATATTTGTGTGTAAAGAAGGCAGGAAACTCTTGTTTCTACTTTCAATTCCCAGTTCTGCCAATTACTCGTGGTTGGATCTTAGACTAGTTACACGTTTTGCCTCATGTTCTCCTTTGCAAAAAGGTAAATAGTACCTGTTTCATAAGGTTGCTGTTAGAAATAAATAAATTTATATAGGTAAAGATCATAGAAGAGTTCCTGCTATTATTATTTTATTCATTAAGCTCTATGACCAAAGCTCCCTCAGTATTTGTAAGTTAAGAGAGCAGGAGCCTATACAAAGTCATGTTTCATTTTAAGCATTCGAAAAGATTCACTGAGAGCAACATACACATCAAGCATTTTGCTAGGCCTCAGAGTTCTATACTTATGGAAGGGTAAATGATAGAAAATGCAAACAGCCCAGAAATGAGCTTTTAGAGAACTTTGAAAGGAGAAGGCTGTTTACCTGAACATGCAAACTTCCAGAGCAAATTATGGGTTCTAGAAAGAAGGAAAGAAACCCTGTTTTCTGCACTGGTTTATGACACAGATGTGAACTGTGGATTTCTTAAATATATTCCTAATCAGATGCAGAAAGAACAACTACACATGTATTGGTGTAAGACAAACTTTACTTACAGTGGAGACTTGACCACTCAAATGTGACTTTGCGGAAACCGCTCAAACCTTTTGAAACTGTTTCATCACCTGTCAAGTGGAGCTAAAGTGCCTGCTTCAAAGTGCTGCTTTGAGGGGGAAAAAAAAAGGTATATAGCACATTGTCTGCTAATATAATAAAATGTTAACTTGCCTTTCTCTGACTAAACCGAGGGGCTTACAAGATATGCAGTGGTATAGAGTATGCATTTTTTTTTTTTTTTTTTGTCTACCAGGATCTGATCTGTTCCCAGGGACAGAAATGCAGTAAGTGTAGTAGTGACCATGTCTCCACAGTGTACATGAAAACCCCAAATCATATATTTTTCCTAAGGAAGCCAAGAGAACAGATTTTTTTTCAGCCTGTACACACCCCAAATCCCCTTACTAGTAAGGAGTAGCAAGTGTCCCTTATTATTATGCCATCCAGGACACAAAGTATTCAGTTTCAACCAGTGGCCCACAAACCCCGGATATAATTAAAATGTCACATTTCAAAAGATGTAATAAAAATATTAGGATCCCTCAGAACTAACGGTAAGTATGTTCTAGAACTCAGCTGACACCACAAGTGTACAGAATCTAATCAGAAAAAAAAAGTCAAGGTAAAAGATAAAAAGCAAATTAGATGTTGAAGCAGAGGTGTGATTAGTAGAACAATAAAAACTGAGCAGTACACACACACACAGCACACACACACACACACACACACAGAGAGAGAGAGAGAGAGAGAGAGAGAGAAAATAAGCTAAATGAATGGGGTGTTTGTGTGTATATATGAAGTCCTGGTGTTTGTAATCATAATGCAATCCAATATCACAGGTAGTGTGGATGAGACAATAGTTTAACTGCATCTCAAATCCAGATGTAATTTAGTAATGAAGAAATACAAGCCAAAGAAAGAGTGATACCTAATTATTACTTTTATAACTTAATTTCGCCTTTTGTTCAAATGCCCTTTCCTTTCACTACCATGACCTAGTAGAAGTTAATTTTCAAGAAAGTATACCAACAACGTGCCTTTCTAAAACTGCAAAGGTTTACAAAACCCATTTCTTTCCTATTTTCTAAATAGCTGTAGGGGGAATCATGAAAATTATAGAAAAACACAATCTTCCTTTACTTGATCTTGATATGCATTCAGTATTGTGTCATTGAAAAAATAATATCTTCTCTTCATGCACAGTTCAGCAAGTCAGTAGCTGATTTGAAAACTAGGCAAAGAGCTTCAGCTAAGGAACAAAATGCAAGTCCAGAAAGCATATATTACCCCATTCTAATGTGAATGTTTTAAAATAGGAGCATGGACAGTTCTAGTTGGATAGCAGGCAGTCATTGAACTTACAATTCTAGCCAGGCTAATGTCATACAGGGCAAAATCTACATTTGAAATATTGTCAAATGCTTAAAAATTATCTTTCAGTTTCCAGTAGCTGGATTATCTGCTTTTACTGAGGAATTTGAAAACAAATGTTTTATGACTTTTATATTTAGAATTTCTTTTCTTCTTCTTCTTTATTATTATTATTTTATTTTACGAGCTGGAGTCTCACTCGGTCACCCAGGCTGGAGTGCAGTGGCACTCTCATGGCCACCCCGTCGACTTGCTAGGTTCTGGGAAACTTCCACCTCAGGCTTCCAAGTAGGCGAAGCTATAGGCACGTGCTACCACACCCAGCCAATTTTTTATTTATTGTAGAGACGAGGTCTCACCAAGTTGCCCGGGTTGGTCTTGAACCCTTGGGCTCAGGCAATCCACTCGCCCCAGTCTCCCAAAATGCTGGGATTACAGGCTGAGCCACCAAGCTCGGCCTATATTTAGAATTTCAATGGTGAATTCCTAATTATTCAGAAGTATTTTCACATACATGTCAAGATTTCAGTGCTGAATGTTTTCTACTTTCTTTCTTTTAAAGGATAGCAGTTTAGGCTTGGTTGAAATAATTGATTTTTTAAAACTTTTAGTATCTTACCTATTTCTCAGGGAAAATCCATGTTAGTTTATTTGTAGGAATCTTAAAGATGAAAAAAGGAAGAAAAGCTGGACTTGTTTTTAAAATAAATACAAATAATTGCATAAGCAAATAACATATTATTAGATAAACTAAGATAATCTTAAGAGATGTACAGTTTCCATTTTGACCTGACATAATTTTGATGGCAAGAGGAAGAAACATTTGCAAATTGCTTACCCATCTTTACAAATACATAGAAACACAATTGGTCAAAACTCCTATGAGAGCTAGCCCTTTCTCATACCATCAGCAGATTGGAAATCATTTGTCAAAATCCTTGAGACACCCTGGAATTTAAAACAAGAAATAATTTCACTTCAAAGAAATCTAAGTGCAAGGGTAGCTTTCTTATTTATACTTCAAAACAAAGTTGGTAGTACTTAATAAATTATGAGTGAAATATTTTTTATGACTATCAATATATGGTCTACTTTTCTCAGAAGCAATCAGAACCTACTTGTTCTAATTCTCTTTGTGGTCCTATAATCACCAGCACACCAGGCCCTCTGTATTAGCCCTGATAATGTTCCTCACAAAATTTGATATCTTGCCATATACTTGCATCTTTTAAAAATTATTACTATTTCTCACGTTCCTTGGTTATTACTTTTTCAAAAACCAAACATCATAGAAAACAGCCAGCCCCAAATGATTTCACCTAAATGTTTTCTTCTGTGTGTAAATTTATACTATATGTAAGGAGAGAGAGCTGAGTCTTGACCTGAAAGTCTCCAAGCTAACACCAGTGATTTCCAAATCTGGTGCACATTAGAATCACCTGGGTGGGGAGTTCTTTAAAAAATACGGGTGCTTTGCTCCCACCTGGGACATTCTTATATAATTGATCTGGGTGCAACATGAACATCTGGATATTTTCGTTTTTAATTCAGGTGATTTTATTGTGCAGCAGAGTTTGGGAACCATTGATTTGGGTGATGGTTTACAGGCTTTGGGACAAGACTGAATAACATTTTTCCAAGTCTTTTTTACTTACAGGAAATTTTATAAATGGTGATTGCTTGAAAAATCTCTTTCTACCTCCATACCTCACAACCTCAGGAAAAAATGGAACAGCTGCCTCTGTCTCATGACTTTTTATATAACTTTAGACATGTCTAGAGTGGGGGAATATTTGAGGAAAGCTATTCACCTTAATTATGTTAACCCTCCTTAACCAAGAAATGGGACGTTGAGATCATTCCTCTGGATAAACAGAGATATGTCTACCATTGCCATAAAACTGTATTTGTGTAATCTGAATATGTCCTTCAGTTTTGTAAAAGATTCATGAAATGACAGGCTATTTCCCTGCGGGTCACTCAATACTACGTAGAATACTACAGGCTAAGATATATATATATATATATTTTTTTTTCCCAATGTCATTATTTCAGTGTTCTAAGTAACACTATATGAGTACACTGACTTAACTCTTTAACAGTCATGATTTACCTCCTCCTAAAAACATTTTTGTTTTTATCTCCTCAGTGAGGCTTTTATACAACTGGTGATTTTCAGACACATAATAATAGCACTTTGTAACAACTTTATGAGACAAAATATTAAAAATGCTTATAAAATTTGATTGATTTTATTGGACACTGGTGAGGTAAATAATATGTTTAGGTTCATTTTACAAGGACTAAAAATGAGACAAAAGGTTTAGTTACTTCCAAAGGTTTTATAGTACTGAAATTGTTTTCTTGATAACATTCTAACATTTAATATTAGATATTTTACATACTTAATGTTAAATGTTTAAATTGTAGACGTCTTCCCTAGTTATACATAATCAATGGTGTAAATTTAATTTATTGACTATATCAGGAGTGCTATAGCTTATCTGTTTTCCTTTTTTCTTTAACTAATATTTACCAAACATTATTTTCAAATTTGTTAAATATGCAATAGTAAAATTAATAGTTAATATCCTGTTAGTAATAATAATATTATTGACAAACAGAATCGCATTTTGGCAAGAATATGCTTTATATGCCATGTGAAGTATTTCAATTATGTCTTCTAAAACTTGATGACTTTTATTATACCCATTTGTAGATGTAAAAGTAGGAATAGAGAGGTTAGGTGATTTGCAAAGATTACAGAGAAGAAACTGAGAGCCAGGATTCAAACCAAGGTAGTTAATTCCATAATCTATGTATAATAGAATGTAATGAAATTAGCACTAGACCTTAGCCAGGTGTGTAACACCAAAATATTCTAAAGAAAGTTTTAAAACTTGTGTCGGCTACTCTTTATTGGTCAATGTGATAAATTATCCAGATAGGAATATGAATGAATAATTATTTTATTTTATTGCTAACCAAATACTAGGTGTCACTCACATGTAGTCTTTGTTTTTATATAATTTGGATTGACAATCAATACTATTCAAAATATTTTTCAGAATAAGTCCATAAACATTTTAAAGACTAAAGACTTTTTGAATACAAATCAGTGAAACTTCTTTTCTTAAAAAAATATAAACATGCATTAAATAGAAAAAGAATATTTGTTTCTCATTAGGGGTATTACCTCACATGCCTCTTCTACCCTCCCATTGCCCAGCAATGATGCTAGTATCCAGGTCAGGCCCTTGAGCACATCAGACTCATATAGCACAATACACAACTGCTTCCTGTCAAGGCCTGTCAATAAATACTCCAGACAACCTTCAGAATTTTGCAGTATTTACATTGATAAGGTGATATGTGTTCCAATGTGCTCATGTAATGCCTAAAATTCAACAGTTCCTCTGGTAAATTATTGCCATTCCATAATTGGCATAATTTAAGATAAAATGTAAGCTATTGTCATTCCATAATTGGCATAATTTTTAGATAAAATGTCTAATAAATGAATGTTGACAAATTCAAGAAGTGTTACCCTTTAAGGACAATATACTACAATTTTGGTACCCATTGAAAATCTAAGCCGGGCTCGGTGGCTCAGCCTGTAATCCCGCACCTTGGGAGGCTGAGGTGAGTGGATTGCCTGAGCCCGTGGGTTCGAGACCCGCCTGGGCAGGTGAAACCATCTCTACAATAAATCAAAAAAATTAGCCGGGCGTGGTAGCGCACGCCTGTAGTTCCGGCTACTCGGAAGGCTGAGGCGGAAGGATCGCCGGAGCCCAGCAGGTCGAGGCTGCGGTGGCCGGGGGCGGCCACTGCGCTCCAGTCTGGGCGACGGAGTGAGACGCCAACTCAAAAAAAAAAAAAAGAAAACGGCAGGTTGCTTTCTTAGGTTATCCCCACACCAACCACAAAAGAACTGCTGACTTTCTGTGTCTGCACATGGAAGTGAAAAGTCTGTGGCCCCTTCACTTACTTTGTTGTATTCCCTAGGTATATTGGCATAATAAAAGGCAAAAATATTGTGAAGGTAGATAGGGGCTGGG